>JH598278.1:315903-346340 GCA_000173235.2 Hyaloperonospora arabidopsidis Emoy2
TCGATCACCTCTCCCCTCTATGTAGTAATGACAATTTCGACAAGTCATTATTGACTGGTACTGCATTCACACATACACACGTTTTGTCAAACCCATTAAATAATGTACTTGTAACAGTCCCACGTTGCGTCGGTTCGATTGGCTAATGTCCTAATTCGTCGCCTAATTCTTTACCCCCCTCCTCTGTCCTCTCACCACCTCGGAAATCCGACAACTGACAGATAAGAAAAAAGCACCCGCATTGACTTCGCCCGCTCCATTTCTCGTGTTCCTGCTCCTTGTCCTTGTTCACTCTTGTAGCAGCGCGCAGTAGCTTCAGTAGAAAGAGGTGCGTCTGATCTTGCTATGTCATTACTTGTCGATCTATGAAGACCCCTGTAGCCACTGCAATGCTGAGCTAAGTATTTTTGACACGTTTTTGTCAAAAATGACAGGAGTCAAGCAGAAGCAGCTGCTTTTGTTAAGAAGCGTCCCCAATCGATTGTATACCAATAGAAAGAAGCGGTTGATGTCAGGAGACGTGCGTGCCAAGGACAATAAGTCCTCGCTGAGTCACCGTGCCCAGCAGAAGTTCAAGTGCGTTTTGTCCTGTGATTTTCTTGACACATGTGTATTTTCGACGTTTGGGTTAATTTTTGACATTTTTCGTCTGATTCTTGTTGTGGTCCTGGTCCAAAATTACTACATTATAGCGCTGGTAAGTACGAAGAAGCCGTGGATGCACTGGAGAAGCTCGTGGACGAGATTGACTCGCGTCAGGACTTTAAGGTTCGGCACAATGTGGCGCTTGCCCGGTTCGCTGCGGGGCTGGACACGCCTGGCAAGATGCAGCTTGCGCTCCAGCAGATTCTGCGTGCTGAGCTGCAGGAAAATGACAAGAAACCTGCTCTAGCTACTGCTGCTGACGTCGCTGTTAATGGAGAAGACGCTGCTGTGGGCGTTGATGTTGCTGCCGAGGACAGCGGATCGTTTTCTATTGAACGAGAAACGGCGTACCTACGCTATAACTACGCGGCGGCCCTGTTCATGTCGAAGCAGTACGCACAGGCAAGCGCAGTGCTGGAAACAGTGATGCGCAACGTGGACCCTATCGATGAAAATGTGGCTATGCACGCTAGTTTCTTGTATCTGGACGTCATTTTACACAGCAGCAGGGGGTGTGTGAGTACGGAGAGAGAGCGTGCTGCAACGAGCAAAAAGGCACAGAGCATCATGGCTTTCTTGGAGAAACCGCATCGGTTCAACACGGTGCAGCAGCCACCGGATCATTTAGTGCAGCGCGATGTCAATGGCAATGCAATGGAGACGGAGATTCAGAAGAAGAATCGATGGGACGTGACGGAGTTCCGCTTTCGGCTGCATCTTTATCGTGCCAAGTCCATGTTGCTTCAGAGCAACCTGAAGACAGCAAAAAAAGAGGTGAAGTCTGCACTGGAAATCTTGCAGAAGGAAATCAAGACGTACGATAGGGGAGATGCTGCTGCGGCACCGTCATCTTCGCTTGCATTGGAGTCGGAAAAGACGAGTGCGGCCATCGGCCATCCTCGCCTCGTGGTGCAGAACTCTACGGCGCTGTTTTTGAAGGCAAATCTGGAATATTTAAAGAAGAACTACAAGAAATGCATAAAGCTTCTTGCTTCGTGTACACAGGAAGCCGTGAGCGAGGTACGTTGGATTCGCTAGCGTCGTGAGTAAAGATGGTCTGATGTGTTGTAATTATGTGCTTGTGTTCTTGTGTGCAGAGTGTTTTGTTGAATAATATGGGCTGTATCCACTTTCAAATGGGGCAGCGGAAGGCGGCACAGTCATATTTTGCTAGAGCACTGCAAGCCACGACAAAAGCTACGAAGATGGATGCGGTTGCCATTGCGAGTTCGTGCCAATACGAAATCATGTACAACAATGGTCTGCACCTGTTACTTCAAGGTGAATTCGCGCTGGCGTTTCGGTGCTTCCACGAATCATCGCGGCTGTTCTTCAACCGACCCAAGCTGTGGCTCCGCCTCGGTGAGTGTTGTACTGCAGCATTCGCCAAGGAGCAGAAACTAGCCGTTGTCGCCGGAAACACAAGTGGTTTGATTCAGGGAATAGTGGGCACCGGCTCACATCGCCGTGTTCTACTTCCCACTAGCTTACCATCTGCGGCATCACAGGACATCAAGCTTGCTGAAATGGATAGCAATGGCATCGGGTCTCGAACGGCATCGGTAGATGATGATGATGTGGGTGGCTCACCTACAATGAGTCTTCCGTTTGGCGCGAAGTGCTTTAAGAACGTAGTCTTGCTCTGCAACCAGCTTTTGGATTCCAGAAACGTGAGCGGAAACACGAATACTCCAGTAGGCGCTGCAGATGGACCAAAAAGCGAACCTCTTGACACAGAGGCTCTGGATGTGCTTCGTCAGAAGGCTCTCGTTAACCTGTCGTATGTCTACCTGTCGATGTACGAACCCCAGCTTGCCATTGCAAGTGCAAAAGACTTGCTGGCATTGGCCACTTGCTCAAAGGTAAACTGCTTTTTAGCGCGTTCGTACACTGCAGAGGCTCTTTGTATGCTGTCACGAGCGTCTGAAGCGACGGACGCCTTGCAGTCGGAGCGAGACTTGATTGTCATGGCCGAAGACTACGCACGGGAAGCCAAGATCCAGGTCAGCCGACGGATTGTGTTAGGGCTCGGCTCTTTGTCTCCGCTGAAACGGTTGACTGACTGCTGTGCTGTATTACGTGCTTTCATTGATGCAGGTTTCTCGAGCTCGAGCTGGTGTCCATGTGAGTAACGCCACTGCACTTCTGCTGCAGGGACGCAACTCCGAAGCAGAGGAAAGCGTAACGCGGGCTGTGAGGGAAAATCCGAGTTGTCGCGAGTCGCTCGAGCTGTTAGTGTATGTACTGCTGAAGAAGGGCGATACAAAGAAGGCACTTCGTGTGCTGAAAGAGGCACAGGTTGTGCAGTAAGTCACGCGATCTGCTATCGTAGCATCTTCGTTGTTGTGCATTGGAAGGGGTCCACAGGTCTAGCGAGAATGTACACGGGTAGCCGTGGCAATGTGCACAGAGCGGGCATGTAGTTCAAAAACCGACAGATAGGCAGGCGTCCGAGTACGTCCAGGCTGAAAAGCGCTAACGCAAAATGGATTGGACAGATACTCGATGCAGCTATTCTCCAACAGTGTACAGTTGGCGCCGCAATGTTACTTACTGAAGGAGATGACGAAGAAAGTCGATACCATGGCAGTTTAACCAGCAACATTGGGTGTGTATTTCTGTTAGTCAACCCAACCTCTGCTTGCTGCTCTACCCTATCGAGCAGAAAACGAAATCGTCTGTCGCAACGGTGCCATCTCTCTCGCAACTCCGCACTCCGTTCCCTGCTCTGTTGTATCTGTGTGTGTGTGTGTGTTTGCCTGTGCGCTGCTCTTCACCACGCCCGAAAAAGGAGAAAGCACCCGGTCATTAAGTAAGCGGCTGACGTGATAATCTCTCCTTCTGTACCCTCCGCTGCTGCCGACCCTGCTCACGACCCGAGAACGACCAGCGCCTGAGCTCTAGTGATCCGTCTCCAGCACGAGTCAGCAACCCACATATTATACCGCCGTCTACTCCGCTCGGTTGTGCGACGTGGCATCCACCTTCCCACCGCGGCGGTTGCCCATCTTTTCACGTCGCGGCCCCTCACGTCGATCGCCCTTGCTGAACGAAGGAGCATCGTCACCGCTACGCTCCTTCCGGTCACCGCGGCCACTCTTGGGGCCGTGACCACCACGACCACGACCGCGCGAGTCGTTGCCGCGGAAGTTACTACGCTGACCATCTTTGCGGTCGCCACGCTCCGACACCTGCAGCACCTTGTCCAGCACCTTGAACTCCTTCGTTTCCGCCAGAGCCGCACGCATACTCTCCTGCTCGTAGTAGTCGACAAATGCAAAGTTGCGCTGAGCCACAACGTTCACCCCAGCTATCGAGCCGTATCCCTTGAACAAGTCACGGAGGTCACTGTCACGCATCTGGGGCGGCAGGTCGCGAATGAACAGACTGTACAGACGCTTCTGTTCCTTCTCCTTGCTCGGCTTGCTCTTAGGCGACCTCTCCAGCGCCGGACTGCCAGACGAGGGAGAAACTGCCGCAGGAGCTGGTACCGACGTCGACGCAGCAACATCCTTCGTAACCACAGGCTTCACAGTAGCAGCTTGCGGCACCACAGCAGCAGGTGGCGTCACAGTAGCAGCCGTTGTCGGCGCCGAGAACAGCGCCGCCCACGTCTTGGGCTTCTCCGGCTCAACAGGAGCTGGTACCACCGGATCAGCCGGAGCAGCAGCTACAACCCCCTCCTGTTTCGTAACCAAAATAGACTTGACTGGCGACACCGTCTCCACAGCTACAGGTACTGCATCTTCCTCCACCTCATTCACCATCGGCTTCTCAACGAAAGAACTGGACGATGAAGCAGCCGTCACATGCTCTCCCACTTCGTCCTTTTCCACGTTCGCCACCTCCCCACTCGTCGTCTCCACCGGAACCCCACTCTCCTCCTTCACCCCTTCTTCCTCAGTCCCCCCAGCCTCCGGCACTTCCACCTTCATCTCCATCTCCATCTCCTTCTTCTCCACCGGCTCTTCTTCCTGTCCCCTCTCTGCCCGAGGCAGCTCCAAAAACCGCAGACAGTCGTTCAGCACAAAGAACCCCTTGGGCTGCACAGCCAGAAAGAACGTCTGGACAAACGGCTTGGGCTTGGGCTCTTCGCTCCGCAGCGTCATGACGCCCGTGACCAGCACCAAGACGCCCCCGCCAAGCGACGGCTGACAGTCAATGGAGCCCGCGTCCAGCTCCACGCGCGCGCCTGCGTAGCTGCGTTTCAAGATCTCGTCGTTGATCGCGCGCTGGCCAGCGATTGGCTCCTCCATGTGCGAGCCAAAGCCGTGGCACCAGCGACTCTCCGTCTTGTAGAAGCGGTGGAGACTCTGCGGCTCTTTGGCCAGGAAGTGGTAGTACTGGCGCATGAACGTGTTGCCGACGGTGCGGGGCGACGGCTCGTCGGGGCGGGAGGCGGCGGGCTCGGACATGGCTACACTTTTGGACACGGACGGACGTGAGTGATGAAGTGATGGAGTGAGAGAGAGGAATTGGGGAGCGAGTGCACAATGATTGGCTACAACTGAGGGAGGGAGGGGAGGGATCGAGGGAGGGACGACGCGCGAGGTCCGTGGCGGTTGGTCGAGTGTGCGGGACGAGCGACGAACTCGACCGTGTTTTGTCACGCGTTGTGACGACAAGTGTCGTGGATGGACAGACGGTGTGACGTTGTATGGGGGGGGTATGTGGTGGACATAATTGACGAGACATAGCGACACGAGACGTCATATCGAGATGGAATTCTTTAGTCGAGTCGTAGCAGCTACTGTATAGTTGCATGGTTGTTGAAGCTGCTGTACGCTTATTGATGTGGTCATAGTCTTGATCTGTAGCTGCGTTACGACGATGAACGGGACCGTTAACTTGTCAAGCGATGCGGGCAGCTGAAGCTTTTGCTGGCCCTAACGGTCGTGGCGTAGTTTTACGTGCTCGGAACCTCCTTGCTGCTTGATATCGAGCGAACGTAGCTTTTGTAACAAACTGCCTCTCTGCATTTACATGTGCCGCGACTGTGGAAGCATTTTCACCGTACCAACTCGTATATTTATGGGCGGGAGCTCTTCCTCGTTTGCACTGGGTTCTGTCGACCACATATGGTCCAGTCAGGTTATCATACTCTTTGCCCACGTGGTATCGATACAGTCTTCCGGGTCCATTTCTTTTTACTGAGCCTTCCCCTGTTTTTCCTTGCTTGATGCGTCGAGGCATGGAAGCTGAGGCGATGCCAACGCCCGTCGATAATTTGTCGCTCTTGTAACGTTTCGGAGGCTTGCGACAAATGTTCAACACGCAATCTGCTGGAAGCACGCCACGCTCTAGGCGATGCTCGAGCTTCGTTTCCAGCTGTTGCGTTGGTTTCACTTGCTGAAGACGAAGGTCTAGATGGTCGCGAACATGCAGATGATGTTTCTGATGCAGCAGATGTCAACACATTCGGCGTGAGTGAACTATGAGTCCTGATTACCTCTTCGAGGTACGCTAAGGGTTGTTGCACTTTTGACGTCATTGTCTCCGCTTCTCGTTTCGGAAACGATGCGCAGATCGCTGGGAGTAGAAGAGGTGCTGCCATTACCTAAGCAGTTACATCGACAACACAAATGAATTTACGTTTCGACTGCAACTTTCGCGGTGTAAAGCTTAGCTTCTGATCATGTCATTGTCACTTATCGGAATAGACAGAAATGAAGAGAGAGGGAGACTTACATCTGTGCGCTTGATTTGTTAAGTGACTATCGCAAGTTAGTAACACAGAGCAGCAGTGCTGAAGCCACAGCTGAATGCGGGCAGTGACCCAGGAGTGTATTTGATGGCAAGATGAAACGCTGCCGCCGGTTTCAAGCCAATTTGAACGGGGAAGTGAAGAGGACAAGTTGGTTGCGAAGAGATAATCGACAGTATTGCGATAAGCAATCGGCAATTTGAGAGTCACTACCAAGTGAACAAGTCGATCGATTGCAGACACGTCTCACGAGATTAGCTCGGCCGGGCCTCACGACCCACGGTTGGCCCGAGCGCAGCCGGGTAGAAGGAAAAGGTGCCACGTGAATGGCGCTCGGGCGAGGTCGATATCTATAGTTCTCTCTGTACGCAAAATGACCGGCTCTGAAAGGATGCTGTTGAAGAAGCCTGAACCTATCTAGGATGCTAGCTACGGTTTTGACAGCTACAGCTTGCATGGTCGGCAAGTGACTTTAGACTCGCACGATTTGAGCTACGCAGTTTATGTGGTATCCGCGGTATTCGCAGACACTTCGAGAACTACATGCCAAGTGGGCTAGCAAAGAAGCTGACAGATTGCTGATCAGTAGCCTTCATGCAGTATCATCAATTATTTTGTAAACAACGCCGAATACGTTTGCAAGGTTGATGTCGATTCAAAGTAAACCGAATCAGTCCCCGTTCGTTGCAATAACGGTTGAAGTAAAGTCCCGCAATTCCAGTTCAGAGCAATGAAAACAAACTGAACGAAAAGGTGGAGAGTAACACGGTCAAGAGGCTTCCGAACGGAGGGATTAGAGTAGGTAACATGTACAAGATCATAGAAGAAAGTAGCTGCAGGAAGCAATAATATCAGCTCATAAACACATAATCGCACGTCCGAATATGGACTACATACACCCTTCTACTTCTGCTATTCTTTGGACGAAGCCTTGCGTCATGATTATGATGATGGTGATGCTCCCGAGAAAAGCTAACACAATAGATCAGAAAACTTAGAATGTCTGAGTCTCGGCAGGTGCGACGTAGACGCAGTACAAGTCATGTTGTTATCTTCGCCCGCGCGGCCTCGGAATGAAGATCTTCGTCATTCATCCGAAACCCTTTTGCTAATGTAACCACTGGCCGAACTCGAACCGCGTGCGGTTTGCGTCTAAGGTCACCACACTTCTGGAAATGAAGAGGACACCTTTTTTTTTTTGCTGCAACATCGACCAACAGATTGGAACTGGTGGCGGAACGTATCCATGACAATCCAGGTGCCGTTTAGGGCATGAGACCGTCATCGCAGCATGAGAGGGTTCTTCGTCTAATCGGGTCCACCAAGTCGAATGGAGCGCTCGACGAAACTTTTTGCCTCACTTTGATTACGACTCTAGACGCAATTTTGAGCAAAATTGACCGTGTGTGTGGATAAAAACTTAGCAAGATATATTGCTTCAATGCTGGATAGCTCTTCTTCACTAAAATTACACACACGGACATCTACACTGATATCGTGCGAGGAACCATCATTCTACTAGTGGTGGTTGCGAAACAATAGTGACACGTAGACGACCAATGCGACGCAGCAGTTGAAGTAAGGCGGTGTGCATTGCGTCGTCGAGTAAGCTTTTCCAGTGGGCTTCGTTTGCTGCCTTGCATCTGGCCTCGATCCGCCATCTATAAGCTGCAAGTGTCTTAGGTGTCTAGCCTGGCTTGATCATAATGTTACGCGCTTAAGGATCGTTGATCAAACTGTCTGTCGTCCTCATAGGAGAACTTCGTGCTTGTTTCTCTTCCTCCTTAGCATGTTCTACAACATTCATCGATAAGGATGCAACCTTACAGCAAGGGCACGTACATTGCAAAATAAGCCGCTATTGCTCGGTGTTCATCGGAACGGGAAGGTTTTTTATACCTTCAGTTCACGATGGACGATCCTAGAGGCACGACATATGAAAAGCTCAAAACGGACTCTGGACGAGCGACAACTATACGACTGCACTGAATGGCGGTGGATCTAATAGTGGTAGGTGTGACACGAAAAGTCCTCATATTCGTACCTACCACTGAAACGAACGTGTGCTGCCGGTAAGTGTGCTAACGCACCCTAATGGACGTATGGTTTATCGGTACGACTGCGTATCACTCTGACAGTTGGCGCCGCCTTTTGTCGCTCCACTCATTTTTCGTTGATTTCGTCTGCACCGATTTCCACAATCTTGTACAATATCATTTTCGAAGAAGATGGAGGAGGATATCTGCAGCAAACTATGTCAGAACACATCGGCATCCGCTGCTTTCAATGGACGGGAAAGATGACAATGGCCAAGCATATGATAGAGCCATAGACTTGTACATCAAATTTGTCGTTTCCAGTCAGTTCAATGATGCTTGCTGCACCCACTGACTAAAATCTTGAGGCATGTGGACTCGACAAATTCACATTTGTGGTGTTTGCACCGTGCACAGCAGACGAAGAGGTGTACAAAAGCTGCAAATTTGACGATGAAGGCTTGTTTCGATCAGAATATTCGAGATTGCTTTCTGTCAGTAGTAAGTAGCTGGAAAATAATCGCACTAAAACGCTATTGGTATTCAATACAAGCAAGTCGCTTCTGGCCCCCGACCACTTTCGCAACAACTTGTTAATCGACAATAACAGCAGTAGACCCGCAGCAGGTTTATCATGGGTGTCAGACCTTCGTGTGACGGTGTATACATATGATAGCCCGTCAGTGCGATTATTTTATCGATGAGCATCAACACATTGGACGCAGATGTTCATCCACGCTCATTCTCTACGCCGAGCTGAGTGTGCTAACATTCTATGACTCGACGTGAGCATATGTGGTGTGGTCCAGACAAATACGAGTATTGTGCTGCCTCACGCCGAGAAATACGCTTCGCAAAAGACTCGCGCTTGGTGTCGCAAGCGCAAGCACGCAGCAGGAACTATATGCTGTGTCGTCCGTCCAGGATGAAGCTACCAGAAGTGGCTTCTTGGCAGAGACCTCATCCATGGTCGTCGATCACGTCGCATTTGTGATCGCTGTCCACTTTACGTTCTAAATAGAGACTTGTCGCCTATTGCAACCTGAATAGTGGATACTTCGAATAATGGACGCTAGAGACTAGCTGGCACTTCGCAAGTCAGGCTCGAGTATATGCGACATTGATAACGCCCTTAATTAAAGTAAGTACACATTCTTTTGCCAAAGGTCCTGTCAGTTGTTGTATTGCGTGCCGTTGGATGCTGTCACGTACGCCACGTCTCTGTAAATAGATTTCCGACGCCAACGTGTTGTATCCATTACGAGAAACCGGTGCTGCTGCTGCTGAGCGCCAATCAACATCACACCCTACCCCTACCACAATCAAAACTGAAGCAAGACGATTCGCCGAAAAGTCCCGAGCGCCCATTTTATAATTAAGCCTGTTCGTCTCTCTTGTCACATTTGATCCATTCAGTCATACAAAAGCCAAGCCAAGAATGACCGATCCAGCTCTTGTCGCCACGGACACAGCAGAGAATGGGACTGAGTTCACGTCTGCATCTGATTCAGCTCCAGTAGTAGACCCCCAGAAGGAGCGGGAGATCGATGATGTGATGGAGTTCCTCAAGTTTAGCGTCAAGCCCAGCACGAGTTTCCACGGCACGATTTTGTTCAAGTTTAAGAGCACGGACGACGCGGAGCCCAAGACGACGTACGCGGTTGAAATTAATGACGACCAGCGCGTGGTGACGCGTAAGAATGTGGATGCTAGAGACGTGCATTCCACGTGCGACGTGACGATCTCGATGGATGACTTTTTGTGGATCTACTCGGGCAAGGCATCGAGCTCGGACCTCTTGAAGCTCTTTTATGCTGGACGCGTGGCTATCAGTGGCTATGCGTTCCGGAGCGTGTCCAAGTTTGCTCAGAGCTTTGAATTTTCGTCGGAGAAGTGGTGCAGTTTTTATGCCTGGCAGAAGGCGCACGATCAGAACGACGACAGTCGTGCACTGGGCCTTATTGACGAGGGGAGGAGTATTGGTGCACCATCGAGAAACGACTGGTTTTTACGTGCACAGACGATGTTGGACAGCTGCAATTTGAGCAGATTGCAGCAATTGCTGTGGGAGACATCGCTGACGCATCTTTTCGGCGAGAAGATTGTTCTGGACAGCGTGCGGCGTGCATCAGTACGCGGCAGGAAAAGTGCTGCTGGTAGGTATAGCGCTGCGGCAAGTGTCATGGGAGATGCTGGACCAGTGTCAGCTGTGCTGAAACGACACACGACAGGTGCGATGATACCAGGTCAGCTTCACTATGGTCGAGAACAACGCGCGGTGTTGGCGCGCTTTTTGCATCCTTGTATGAAACAATCGGCTGATGTGGCAAAGTCGCTTGCGCTAGGCAACCCAAAGCAAACGGCGAGCGTGATTTTCGACTTCGTGAACGAGGATTACGTCGGAGACGTGAAACGTTACGCCAAGCAGCGTCAACAGCGCCGCCACTACCGCAACCGCGTCGATCTTGGTGATGCCGGTATGGCGCAATTGGACAAGCTGGTACAGGTTATCGGTAAGGGTGGCCACTCGAATCAGAAGCGGGATAACCGGTCCAAGTACGTGCCTGCGCCCGAGCGACTTTTGCGCGAGTTTCGAGTCAACGTGGCTTCGCTCATGGATACTGTAAAAGAAAAAGCTATAGGTCGTAAAGCTCTTCGCAAGATTCCCGCGCCGGAAATGGACTGGCTAGTGCGTAATGGACGCTCCGGCAGCATGGTGGTTGCAGATGGCAGTAGCAGTCTTGGAAAAGGGACGACTGCGGAGCAGCCATTATCTGCCATTTCCGCATTGCCGAACTTGCCCCAGAGCTTTATCGTGGAAGTGAATCGAGCCAAAATTGCTCGCAACCGAAAGCGCTTTGACGTACCGAAGCAGCGCCTCAAAGCCACGTTTGCCTCGATTTCCCGCGAGCTAGCGAACCAAAAGAACCCCGTCGCGACGCATTTTGACGAACATCTGGTATTTTCAGATTACCTGTAGTTAGTTGTTGCATGTTAAGATGGACATTCATAACAAGTCGCAATTGACGCATGGGTACATTTTGTATATGTCGAAGACATTTTTCCACCTTTCTTGTTTTCCCTATTTAAAGTTGCTCTGAAGTGTAAATACCAAAAGACGGACTAATTGTCGAACGCATTTAAGCCAGCCAAAAAGTGTCTTTGTATTGAGTGAGTCCTCTGACCATGGGAGACCTGGACGACCACACGCCTGATGAGATCTACTGCGACAGCCAAGTGTTCGACATTGATTTCCATCCATTGGCGGATATTGTCGCTGTCGGGTGTATCGATGGCATTGTGCAAGTGTAAGAGCTGATACGAAGTTGAGTTGGTTCGATGTCTTTACTATAGGAGCTACTGACGTTGTGGTGTGTGTGGTGGCACCTGTTGGATGCAGTTACAAGTACTCGGAGGAGGCCAATACAAAGATTCTGGAGATCAAGAACCACCAAGAAGCTGTTCGGGCGCTGCTCTTTTCTCCTGATGGACAGAGTACGATGAGCAACACTCGCTGGGATTGAATGAATGGAGGTGTGTGGGATGAAGCGAGTATTGATGGTGTTGCTGTATCCAGCTCTATACACGGCGTCTGCAGACAAGTCCATCCGGGCTTTTGACACGCTTGGGAACCCGACGTGGGCGGAGATGCGAGCGCACAAGTAAGAAAGGAACACGGAGGTCACGCCTTGTTTTGATATCTGAAGACTGACGCTCTCGTTTGTACTGCTATAGTCACCCAGTGAACCGTCTGCACGAGCTGTCGGTGAATGTGTTTGCAAGCGGCGATGACCAAGGTTGCATCAAGATTTGGGATACTCGGCAGCATCGCTGTCTGTCCGAGTTCAAAGAACACACGGTACGCTTCCTGCTGCTTGTTAGCAACATGTCCGAGTAAGCTTGTTCATGCTGGACTTGTTTGGCTGTAGGACTATATATCTGGGTTTGCGACAAGCCCGGCGCAAGACCATTTGGTAGCGACAAGTGGCGACGGACGTTTGTCGGCCTACGACTTGCGCAAAAATGTCCTTGCAGGCAAAAGCGACGAGCTGGACGACGAACTGCTATCGATTGCAGTAATTAAGAACGGTCGAAAAATTGTGTGCGGTGCGCAGGATGGTGTGCTTGTGATTTTCAGCTGGGGTACTTGGGGAGATATGTCCGACCGCTTTCCGGGTCATCCGGATTCGGTTGAGGCCCTACTTAAAGTGGATGAAGATACTGTGCTTACGGGATCAAGTGACGGTATCATTCGGTACGTTCAGCCTTGTTGATGCATCCAACTTGTGGAAAGAACCTACTGCTGACTTTGCTCGCGTTACCTTACACATGACATTCCAGGGTGGTACAGCTTCACCCGAATAAACTGTTAGGACTTATCGGCGATCACGAAGACTTTCCAGTGGAAGGCTTGAACTTTTCACATGACAAGAAGATCATTGGTAGCGTTTCACACACCAACAAGGTGCATTTCTGGGATGTCGGGTACCTTTTCGAGGAAGACGATGATGACGAAGTCGTTGACGAAAGCGAGGACAAGGCGTCCGCCAAAATGTCTATTGATACTGAAATGCGGGATGCTGATAGTGATAGCGACAGTGATAGTTCAGACGCGGGGAATGCGGCTAAAGGCCGTCGGGCATTTCCTACGGCCAACGAGCAGTTCTTTTCGGACTTGTAGAGATTTCTATGGGGTAAGACCCAGCATACAGTATTTTGCGCGTCGTGTTGTGCATCCAGTTCGAATTGCCGATTGGTTTCTCCTCATGACACCATGTCCATTACTCTTGTTTGGGTAACCAGCAAGCAGTCGACCATGGTAAGCCTAAGGCTAGTTGTCGTTGCTCAGGAAACAATCTGTACACATACTTTGTCATGTTATACACAATGCAATTAGCTGCACTCAGTCAGTTGAAGTACGTAGAATCGACCAGTACATTGTACTGGTGCCATTTCTCTTCAGCTGCTTGTAAACACTCGCATCAACCAACCTTCAATAATTACTCTGAAATGCCTTGAACGTGTTCCTCGATAACACCTGCTCTGCTTGGAATCATCACGAAGAAATAGAGCTTCGGTTACAAACTTTCTCCAAGCGACGCAGCACGACCCGTGCAAATGGACGTCTCATTGGGTCACTTTGAAGGCAGTCACGAGCCATTTCTTGAATAAATTCAGGGCAACTGGGTGTCAGCAACTTCAGCAGATCTGCCCTCGCAATACCAATTAACGGCCTTCCCGTGTCTAGTGCTACCAACAGGACGCCAAACGAATACACGTCCGAGCTTTGTGAAAACCCACGCTCTGTAAACACGTCTGGGTCGTTCCAGATACTACCTTTTTCAGCTGCACTACCTTCGTCCTCGTACGTGGCATCAAAAGGTCGACTAGCGCAAGAACCAAGTCCGCAAAGTACCGGATCTCCTGTAGCCGAATTCAGCAAGATGTGGCGAGGCTCAATTGCGCCATGGACAATCGGAGGTGATTGACCATGAAGAAAAGACATACCACGAGAGATGCCAATAGCAATTTGCAGTTTTTGCTGAGTCCACGTCCAAGCTCGACGTTTTCTCTCACTGCCCATATCACGGTGAAGGTCGCCGCTGCGGTGGTATTCCCAAATCGCCATGAGATTCTGCAAAGAGTTCCAAGCAATACCCACTAAGTTCACGATATTTGGGTGTTTCAACTTGGCAGCTAAGCAAATTTCACGAGCCAAACGCTCGACTGCAAGAGTATTGTTACGCTTTGACCCCCGCAATCGCTTGAGAACAACCCCGCGCGAGTCAAGAGTTCCAACCAGCACTTTATTACATGGGCCACGGGAAAGCATGCGGTCGCTATCTACGTCAATGATGGGAACACGCAATGCATGGACAACAGCATCATTCTGAAATTGAAGTAACACTTCTGAAGCACCAAGGGCATCCGAGTAATCGACTTCCATCGACGCTGTAGCATTCAAGCTTCTTCTTCGAGCTCTCGATTCAAAACTAGACTCACGATCAAACAACTCGGAGGACATCGGCTCTGATGTTCCGTTGTTGCTGCTCGCGTTTACGAAAAATATACCCCGAGGCGTGAGAGTGCAAGGATCGAACGTCGATTTTTCACTGTCATCCAGCATAGCTCGCAACTGTTTCCGCCGCATACTGTTAGTATGGCGAAAGCACACGAGTCCCAGTGAGCATAGCACCACAGCGAGCGCAGCAGCAGCCACATAGATACCAACAAGTATTCCTGTAGATCCTGTGTGCAGCACCTCGTTTGGCTGACGCATGTCAACTAGGTCTTGTAGCAGCTCTGCCACCACGCCCGATCGACGAGGTTTGCACCATTCGCTGCTATTCGTCGAAGACTTGACAGTACATGGGATGACAAGAGCAAGCTGATGTGTACAAGCCTCTTCACTAACAGGAGTTTGCATCATGATAGCAAACGTCCCGACAGAATGGCGACGCAACGTGGGTATCGGAACATCTGTGTTGCATCCCTCCTCGGACCAAATCACTTTCGTCTCGACGGCCAACGACGCTGCAGCTACTTCACTTTCGAGCTCTAGAACCACGCACTTGGCCACCTGCTCGATCTGACTGTCAGCACAGACTGTTGCTCTCCTCACAGCGCCAGAACACACCGGATCTGAGCAGACAGTCGACGGGCAATCGTGCAACCTCTCGAACTCATTTCGCGAAAGCGTCACGTCATCCATTGCAAGATCGCAGCGTACTTTGACCTCCCGGGCCGTGTAGCTGTCCGTGGCAACGTAGCCATGATCCCAGAGCAGTAGTCGCTGCAATGTCCCTCCCAAGTCTTTCCACGCCAAATCCTTCTGATTCAGTAGATACTGCACTTCAATGGGGACCGCCGTCTTGAGCTCGAGCTTTGGCGACTCAATGCCTAAGTGAACAAGCTGCGCCATTCGCAGCGAAAGCGTCAAGTTATCAAAGTTCACAGCGAGCGACACGCCTTCGAGCGCCACTAGCAACAGCAGCATTCGAAAGACGAGGCACTTGGTCTCCATTGCAAGATTATAACGACCGTCAAGCAAGAAAAAAGCACTGGCTAGCGTATTGTTATTTTCCAGCATTTGATCTGAACTTGGCTCGGCATTCGGCATTCTCAGAAGTTTGTTGTAGTGTTATCCGGATATAAATGGCCAGACAGTTGTCCAGCGTGACGTATCCGTTGACTATTTATAGAAAAAGTCGAGAAATGTAGAGCCGTTTTTCTTCGAGGACATGGGTACAGTACATGGTGCATAAACAAGCCAATTGCAAGCACACATTCGTTTTTTTTGGGGTGCACGATGCAAAGAAAAGGCGGTACGGGCGGTGAGATTTTGCAGCCCTAACCCGCATTGTTTCCCCTACCCCGAGCTTCTGTAGCATAGCAGGTGTTGTACGCTTCGTACCGTGCACGGTTACGCGGCTTGTAAAGTAACGCGAACCAGGGCAGATTCTGATTGGTGCTTTTTGCGCCCGAGCGCCATCTCAATTCGAAACCATGGCATCGTTTATGCGCAACTGATCCTTTGCATACAAGCCCGTGTCCGACTAAAGGTGACGCATTTGCAAGGACCGATTTGTCGAACATACCGTGTCGCGGGCAATCGCATCGACGCGTGCGTATCTGTGTGTGAGGGTAAGTGTACCTAGCCATCTACCTGTTGTGTTTTTCGCTCGCGCCGTCTCGATCGCGTGTCGTTGCGTCGCGTCGCGTCGCGTTACTTTCGAGCAACCTCCTCCTACTCCCCCAGCGCGACCTTCACTCTTTTTCGACATCGTACTTAGTACGAGAGACCGTCTAGTCGTCGCCTCCTTTTTCAGACCGTCAGAGTCGAACGAGAACGCGAGGGACGAGACCGAGCGACTGATTCGTGCGCGTTTCACGCGGACGTGACGAGGGACGACCGACGGCGTGACCGACGTCGACGAACGACGAAGGCGCTCGCGGTGTCGGCGATGAAGAAAATGTCCCGCAAGAACTTCCGCGGCGCTCCCCTGTTCTCGAGCAAGTCGAGCACTTCCACGGCGTCGCATGGCAGCAGCTCGTCGTCCCCTGGGCTCGGGCCGAGCGCTGTGCGCCGCGCGACGTGGGCGGACAAGATCCGGGACAAGCTCCCGCCGCTCGGCGAGAACGAGTACGAGGTGCTTTGGGAACGAGGCGTGCTAGGCGTGATCTTTCTCGAGTCGGAAAAAGACGGGATTCCGTACGTGTCGAAAGCCACCGAGTCGTGCATTTCGCCCATCGTGAGTCCAGGCGACATTCTCAAGTTTGTCAACGTCGTGCGCTCGAAGGACCACTCGTTTTCTGACTTTTTCAAGATCTTGGCCACGATGAAGAAGCCCGTGTTACTGCGGTTCGAACGGCAGTCGGCCAGCACGCCCTCGTCCGATGAAGACGATGGCTCGCAGCTTTTTGGTGGGCCGCGTGGCAGCTCGGCGAACAATACAGGGAGCAATAGTCGTCAGGATGCGGCGCGACAAGATGGACTGCGTGGTGATGAAGGGGGCCCGATTGGCGGGCTCACGAAATCCCATTCGGTGTTGCAGAAAGACCAGAAACCGCCCAAGCCAACGCGAGGCGCGTTTTGGCGCACTGTTGGAACGAAAGAATCTGTTGATCGCGACCATGCAGCGCAAGCGGTTGGACCGCATGCGATGAATGGAGAAAATGAACGTATGGCTGCTTTGCAGGGACAGCAACGGGTGCCAGGCAACAGAGACCATCAGGTCTCGCCGCGAGATACTGCATCGGCAAACGCATCAGTAGATCCGTCTTTGCATTCGCCTCTGGGGCAACAGGAGTATCAGGTATACTGGGAAACTGGGTTATTGGGGTTGTTCTTTGGAGAGAATCGGTCTACGAATTTGCCTGTTGTAACAAGATCGACTTCGAGTGCAAATTTGGTCGTGCGACGTGCTGTTGCTGTCCATGATACGCTGGTTTCAGCTAACGGTATCAAGTCAGCCGACTACACGTTTGAGGCGTTCTTCGGTCGTCTCCAGCAGATGAACAAGCCTGTACGGCTAGTGTTTAGGCGAAGACAGACAGCAGATCCAGCTGTTGTCATCAAGCAAGGAGATCAGCAGCAACATGAGCATCAGCAGCAGCAGCATGAGCATCAGCAGCAGCAGCATGAGCAGTTGCAGCAGCAGCTTCAGCACAGACAAGAGCAAATGCATGAGCAGAATCAAAAACGTGAGCTGTATGAAGCTCGAGATTTGCATGAACGTCAACAAGAACAGGAGCAGCGAGAACAACGTGAACAGAAGCAACGAGAGCAACAGATTCGTGAACAAAAACAACGGGAACAGTATATTCGTGAACAAAAGCAACGGGAGCAGCATATTCGCGAGCAGAAGCAGCGGGAGCAGAAGATCCACGAACTAAAGCAACGGGAGCAGCAAATTTTGGGGCAAAAGCAGCGAGAGCTGGAGATTCACGAACAGAAGCAACGGGAGCAGCAGATCCGCGAAGAAAAGCAGCGAGAGCTGCAGATGCTGGGACAAAAGCATCGGGAGCAGCAAGCACTGGAACAAAAGCAACGGGAGCTGCAGATATTGGAACAAAAGCAACGGGAACAGCAGATTCAAGAACAACGTCAGCGGGAGGAGCAGGCCCTCGAGCAACAGCAGCGCGAGCAGCAGGTTCTGGAACAAAAGCAGCAGGAGCAGCAGATTTTGGAAAAGAACCAGCGGGAGCAGCAGATTATTGGACAAAATCAGGTGGAGGATCAGGTTCGTAAGGAACAGCAACGAGAGCAGGAGTTACGTGAAGAACAGCGGTGTCAACAGCCAACGGGATCGCATGATCGAACCTTATCCATCACTGTGGACGCTCCTTCGTTGCCACCAACTTCGCCTGCGGATGAGAGGATACCATGCCATAACCGTACACCTATTCCAAACGCGAAGCATGCGTCGACTCCGCCACCACTCCCACCGTCTGCTCAAGTCCGGTTGGAAGCTAGCACTCATCATGAATACCGCCGTGGTGCAAGTGGTCAGGAGATTACATCTCCGCCAAGCTCTCTAGCAACATTGAAAGGAAGTGAAAGTGCACGACAACGTGAGAGACCGAAATGGATTTTGAGCACTGATTACCAAACGTCACCTAAAGCCAATGGATCACTACCAGTACGGAGTTTGGCAAGGTCAGACAGTTTACTGAGTGCGTTGCCGATTATTTACAATTCTCCTAAGGTGAGCAGCTCGCCATTGGTTTCACCAGTTTTTCCGTCTGTTGGAAGTGAGATCAAGAATGAAATGACTAATTTGGCGTCGTCTTGCGACGCGGAAGTCCCTGACCGAGCGGCTGTCACTCCCGTTTCCGCCGCGAAGGAAAAAGAGGCAGTTCAATCGCCAAAGGGTATCGCCCTCACCAATGTCCACGATAAACAAGATTGCGATAAGACCGAAGATCAGTGGAGCCAAAAGTCACCAGCTGTTACTAATGAAGAGGAGCCAGTGTTGTTTGTGGATAACGATACGGTCTCTTTGTCACCGACTGAAACGTGGGATTTACCTGAGCACATGCCGTTGCCGGAAATTTTGACGTTGGAGTCGGCTGAAGTAGATAGCGGTGTCGACGTCGGTGTACTGTTATCACCTAACGCTGAGATCGACTTCGAAGATGTTGTTATGGCCGAAACTGAGTTTGTTGAAGAAACGGAACTTGTTGACGAGGCTGAAGTAGCACAGGAAGCAGAGTTGATCGACGAAGGCGAGCCTGCAAATGCAGAAGTGGCTTACAAGACCGGTCTGGCTAGAGGCGTGAAGCTGGCTTCGGAAACAGAGCCATTGATCTCGTCACTACCTGCGAACGACTTGGCAGAAGACAGCAGTAATCCGGATGTGGAGGTGGGCATGCTTGCCGGTGTGGAAATGGGTATTGCTGTCGAGGACATTGAGTCGGAAGTGTTGGAAAGTATTGAGGCCGGAAGTGACCAGAATACGAGTCCGTGGGATCTTGAACCAGAATCTGACGGTCAGAAGGCCTACCACTACAGTAGTAATACTACTTCTTCACGTGACGGACCAATGTCTTCGAGCAGCGGGTGCATACCGGTCGATAACGAAATGGACAGCCCGAAGGGCGACTTCGAAGACGTATCCGACCCGTCGGATGAGTTTTCACATGACCCGGATATTTCTGGTGATATCGATACTGTGGAAGGCGATGTCATAATGCAGGAGAGCTCTAAATCCAAGGTTGATGCTGCAAACGTACCAAAACAAACCAAGTCATCCATGAACGCAAATTTGGCCAAGTATAAGAAAAAGGGCAAAAGCACTCGTGGCGTGACAAAACTGCCAGCACTTCATGAAGATGATGCTGTAACAGTCCCTCTTGTCGCTCCAAATGCTGTCAATACAACCATCCAAGTCCGTGGGCGGCCAAAACCCAAGCTGACGATGGCGGATACTCCTGATAGCACGACGTTTCTCATCAAGTGGAAGGAAAACCGGAGTATTGGTTTGCAGCTAAAGGAGGTACGTTTGGCCAAGGGCACCTACCCGCTTGTGACGGATGTCTGTCAGAAGCCTTGTTGCGAGTTGTTGCGGCACATTTGCGTGGGCGACGTAATTATCGAAATCAATGGCCGCAACACATCTACGATGGGGGTGAAAAAGACTGTCAATTTTCTGAAGTCGTGTTCGAAGACGACTCTGATGAAAATTCGTCACGGACCGGCATATGTGAACCAGCGCATGAGCGCGGCAGTATGATGGAGTGTCCCGTTGTAGCAGTAATATACGATGAATTCTACATGCGTTATAGCTGGCGTAGTAGCTCTCACGCGGAGCGCTCTGAAGAAATGGGGCGGTGACACGATACTCGTCGCCTTCTGCTACTATTGCTTCTTTTCTTTGTTTTTCTTGTCAGTGTCAGTGAAGTGCTCAATGTTGTAGAGGGCAATTGCATGACTGTGGCTTGCGCGCTGCGTGGTCATTCGATTGGTTGAACACTATTTTTGTACCTTTATCGGCATCGTACAAGCGAATGAACGTGCTTTGCAGAGTACTTCGCGTTATAAAAAAGTCACGTGGTCGCATGGAGGTGTCGGTACGTCACGAGTGACGACCTAGCGCACATATATTGCCTATGCTTCGATGCAAAAAGTCTGTATTCTTCTCAACCGCTATCTGCTCGACCAATACTTCGATCGGTTGGTCGCGGAGACATACACTCGAGACTTAGGTCTCTCCCGTCCATTGGCAAAAGTGCCGCGACTGTGCATCACACCACGCGTATTGGAGCGCCTTGTGCACCACACCCTCCACCACTTGTCCACAGACTTAGTGCATGCTAGCAAGTCGAGCCTTGATTTTGCCAATCGCCTGGGCCGGATTCAGTCCCTTCGGACATGTGCGGGTGCAGTTCATGATCGTGTGGCACTTGTACAGCTTGAACGAATCATCCAGCGCGCGCAGACGCTCCTCCGTCTTGTCATCGCGCGAGTCTTCAATCCATCGGAACGCCTGCATCAACACTGTTGGCATCACAAACAGCTAGTCAGCACACACTGACCACCTTCAGTCACGCGTCGTGCAATATCAACAGCGTACCAGCAGGGCCGAGGTACTTGTCAGGATTCCACCAGTAACTAGGGCAAGAGGTGCTGCAGCACGCGCACAGGATGCATTCATACATGCCATCTAGTTTCTTGCGGTCCTCAATAGACTGCAAGTGCTCATGGTTGACATCACTCGGCTTGTCCGAGTGCAGCCACGGCTTAATGGACGTGTACTGGTCGTAAAAGTTGTTCATGTCCGGCACCAAGTCCCGAATCACAAACATGTGCGGCAGCGGGTGGATAGTAATCACGTCCTCCTTGTTCTTCTTAATGGGGCTCAAACAGGCCAGCGTGTTGCCACCGTCAATGTTCATGGCGCACGAGCCACAGATTCCCTCACGACACGAGCTGCAGAGCATTTCAACCTCGTCAGTCACACATCCACTCTCCGAAAGCAACTAGTCCTCCTCATCGCCATACCGACGGAACGTCAGCGTCGGGTCCTGATCGCACTTGATCTTAATCAGCGCGTCCAACACCATGGGACCGCATCTACAAACCAGGTCAGATAAGTCAGGCTAAATAGTCTCGACGTCCATAGTCCACCCCGCCTGTTCTTTCAATGCCACGTACTCGTCCAGATCCACGGGATACGTGCACTGGTACGGCTTCTCCTTAGACTCGGGGTCCCAGCGGTAGATCTTGAAGTATTTGATGTTCTACACACACCAGCAATAGTCACACATGAGGTTGATGAGGTTCTTTGAGGGTAGGACCCCTTCAAAAGGGGTGCGAGATCGACCTCGTACGTACCTTGGGCTTGGCTGCGTGGGTCTTGAGGTCCGGCTGGAACGTCGGGACCGACAAGGCGCGTAGCCCCGTGCTCACTGCGGGCCTCTGAATCGATCGCACGGCTGCGAGCATGTTCTCTTTCTTTGGCTCGAGTTTGGACGCAAATCTAGTATTGCAAGTTAGAAACTGACGGCTCGGACCGACGCTTGCGGATCGAACTTTCGACTTGCCTGTCGAATCGAATAACTGAAGTGCGAACTTAGCGGTGTGAATGGTAATTGATTGTGTTTGTCCGACGTGGGCACCTGTACGATTTGAAGAACGGGTAAATTGACTGGTGATGCTGTAAGGAAGGCTGAGAATACGTTACGACTACACCATTCTGCAGCCAGCATTTTATACCATACTCAACTCGATATAAAGTAGAAGTCAGTCAGTCCGTTGGCAGCCTTGTCTCTTGACATGGCCAGCGTTCTGATGCGCGCATAGTCCTAAATTAGGCTATTTTACCCAATTCTCAAGAACTTAAAAAAGGCCACAGAATTCTTTGCACTTCATCTTCTCAGATACAGAATAAGCATCTGGAAGTTCCGTTCTTCATAGACCTTATGCTATCTCGACTGCGTATAAAGCCGTGCAAAATACAGTGTAATCTAGACTCGGTAAAGCCCCTGGAGCTCGTCAATAGTGTACCAAGGAGTATCGTGCGTAAACTAAATTAAGTGATAAAATCTCCACACCGAGCGATTTGTGCCGTGATATCACAATGGACGTCAACTTGCTGAAAAAGTAGTAGCTGAACATGTTTGACAGAGTAATGAACCAGCAGTGCCGATGGTACACGACTGTCCTCATCATTTCCCATCGCGGTGTTCATGGGCAACCTCGGTCTTTCTAGCTTCTGTATAAGCTGTGTGCAATACGTCGACCACTTCTGCTGCATGCTTCAGAAGGAAGGCGAGTGAGATACGTCCTGCTCTCGCTTCAAACTGCAGCTGGAGAGCCTGACCAATATATTTGTCACTCGGATACAGCTCAAGCGATTGCTGAGCTTTTGCTTGCATTGCTATCTCCATTTGCGCTAGCGTGGCTGCAGTTTTATCATTCGTAACCGACCGTCGATACTTCCGCCAGATATGCCAAGCTGTTTTCACATGCTCCATTTCGACCCGCTTTCGGATCTCATCGGCATTCCCACATTTCTTCCCGAGCCACTGCAACACGCAGCGTCTGTCATATCGTCTCGCAAAAAGACACATTTCAGACCTTTCTACAGTCTCTTGTCCATCCATAGCTGCCACGCTCCTGCGCTTCTTGACACAGAAGAACCACTTCTTCGCTGTGGTCGAGTGTGGAAAAGACACAAACGTCTCTGCCCGATTGAATCCCACACGCAGAGCTGTCTGTTCCATCATGGCTATGTATGCCAAATTGGAGGGATAGACCTGAAACACTACTCGCGTATCGTGACTCGAAGCCAGTTGCTTGAACAGCGACGAGAAACAAATCTCCAGTCCCTTTGGTTGCAGCCATTGCAGCATCGAGATGCCAATGGCACCGTCCAGGACGTCACTTCGAAGTGGTAGTTTCTGTGCAGCGTTTCCACAGTAAAAGTCCGTCCATGCTTGAGATGCTGGAGCTTCGAGTCGTTGACTCTGCGACGCTAGAGACAGCATTGCAGCACTGATGTCGAGAGCCAGGATGAAAACTGCCAACTTTTTATCTTTAAACCAGTAGTGAGCTGCGCGCGTACTCAGACCTGATCCTGCTCCCAACTCTAATAGCAAAAAAACATCGTCGTCGTCCTTGGCGGTCCATTCGTTTAATGGCTTCGACTCAATTTGCAGGAGCTCTAGGGCGTGTCGCGTCAGGTCTTTTTGGATACTTGCGTTGGAAGCCGTGGTGTAGACACTGGACTGTTTATCACTGTAAAAATTGCGAGCGGCAGCTGATAAGGGCGTTGCCACTGCATTGCTCCGCTCTTCTGGCCGCAGACTTTTGAAAGGCATGATTAATTGCCGAGTAGTGCAGTTTTCGGGATCATTATATTCGATAGCGTATTGGAATAAACGCTATAGATGTGATAGTTACCATGAAAAAGTTTCGATGGCTAAAAGACGGAATCGCTCGTCCTAAAATGTGGGGCTCTCGAAATTAATTTGGAGCACGCGTTGCTCTTACTTTTGACACTTCCGCATCTGAATTATGAAATAGCAAAATGTCTGTTTTAGCTTAAAAAATGTTATGTGATAATGGTACCATCAGGAAATAATTTGACGTGATTGATACTTCTACTGTACTACTCTCTCCCCTTTTTTAATATATTATCACGCTTTGGCTCTTATCTTTGACACAGCCTGTATTTTAAGACGAAAGTACCACCAGCGTAAAGAGCTCATCACGAAGCGTTTTGTGCAATTTCTGGAGCCCATTTAACTGCAGATACCGAAGCAAAAACCTGGTTTTTGTCTGATCATTTTCCAGAGGCTCTAGGTTTTTGACGCAGTGAGGTCAAAACGGTGTTGGATTTCACTCAAACAAGAAGTTTTAATCATCTAGAAAGCAGCGTGACAATCTCATCAAAAGTTTCAATACTAAAAACTGCAGAATTATTGTAAATAGAAGTGAGGTTTTTCACTATAATTTTGCGGAATGTGTCAAGAAATGGATAAGTTTGGAATCCATTAGCCAATAGAAAAATACACTTATTTTTATCATCATTAAAATCCTGCTCAAGGCCCGAATTAGCCATTCTTTCCAAAGAAGATAACCTTCACAAACAAGCTCAGGAGCGATTGGCAACGACGAGGGATACGCTCCAGGTGAAAAAATGAATCTTTTTAACACGCGGCATCTGAGAATTATTGCCACCCTCGTTCTCGATCACCTTCTCCATCACTTTTTGCGGCGTCGAGAACGTCTTGTCAATTGTGTCCTCTTGAATTCGCTCAAACGCCCGGTTAACAGCATCTACGAGTGCTCCAGTCGCGTGACTTTCTGTCTGGTACTGCACAGACAGAAGAGCGTTGAACACTCCAAGGTCCAACACATTCATGTATGGGGATCGCACCGGCTGGCATTGCATCACGATGTTCCAAATCTCTTCTCTCCCTGTATCCAGGATGTCAGCATTGTTCTACAAGACGTGCGGCCCTGCGCAGTCTTGTTGAACATTGTTGTTGATGATCGGTCACCTAAACTTTTGGAAGAAATATTAAACGTAAAATGAGATTAATTGCAAATATAACCTATTTAACAATTACCTGACCAGAGCTTCCCGATTTCTAGGAACACTTTCTCTATGAGCATGCGGACGTGGACTTCAAGTGTTATGGTGATGTTCTGTACGACCACAGTTCCAGCGGGGAGGTTAGCTGAAAAACGCTTCGCTGGCGCGGTCTCGACGATAGGCCACATGCCGATCTTGTTGTTTTCCGCGGACTTCCACAGTAGATGGTAGAATGGAAACTAAGATTGAAAGTGTGCCGCTGTCTGACCTCTCTATCGCTCGCACTAACTTCCTTACCTACTGCGCTTGACGTGTATCGTCTGTTAGCAGCCGTTGCTGCTCACGCCGCTTCATGGTGATCCCAAAGGACGCGCACGTAACGTCGCGACCAAACGATGCGTCGTTTCACCTTTTCTCCTTCATGCGTCGAGACGTCGACACTCACTGGCTCTCTGTGCAAGGCCTCTGCTCATGCGAAACCGTCGATCTTCAACACTCCTCCTTGTCGAAGACTCCATGCCTCTTCCACACCCACGCTACGCAATCTGCACCAGCGTCCATAACTCGGTCAGCTTGCTCGCGTCAAGTGATTTAGTGAGGACTTCAGCGAGCATGAGCTCGCTCTTCACTTAGACAGGCGCCACAATGCCACGTCGCTCTTGGTCGCACAATTACTTGACGCGAACGTCAATGTGCTTCACTTTCGTTGACGTCGCTTCTCCTGCTATCTGCACAATTGCCGCCTGGTGTCAATGTACATCGTGAGAGCCAGCGTCGGTGTCACGCCGATCTCGGTGAGTGTCTCGCATATGCCGATCAGCTCGCGTCCGGCTTCTCACGCCGCAACGAACTCCGACTCCATTGTACTTAGCGACACGCCTCCTTGTTTCTTCGACCACAAGCTCACGTCCATGCCATTGAGCAGCACCACGCAGCCACTCAGGGACTTCCAATCCAACCTGTCTGCCGCATAGTCGGAGTCGCAGTAGCTGACAAGCGTTGGCTATGCTTCCGCTTCCGTTGTTGCTGTCTTGAGCGCTTGCGTGTTGATCAGATAGAGAAAGATCCTCTTTGCAAGCTTCCAGTCCTGCGTGCGGGGCGCGTGCGTCTGGCGCGTGACTTTGTGAACCGCAAACGAGATGTCGGTCTTGTGCACCTGGCCACACAGAGCAGTGAGCCCACTAGCGACTGGAACACACGGACGTTCGGCTGTCCTAGCGCACTCGTGACTGGCTGTAGATCGCCTTCCGCGCTCGCTACATCGTATCAGTCTGCTCCGATTGGAGCTCGCACTTCGTTTGCATCGTGCATTCCAAGTTGCTGCAGAATGTCGATGATTGCCTCCTCCTGATCCAGCATGTACTCACGCTCATTGCGGTGAGTGGCACGCATGAAAAGGAACTTCGACACAGACCCAAGGTTCTTCACCGTGAGGCACTCGAGTCTCACAAAGAACGCCTCCACAGCGTCGCTTGTCGTCCCAGTCAAGAGAAGATCGTCCACATAGACTCCGACAATAAACACGCCAGTCGCGTCGCGCCGGTAGTACAAACACAAGTCGCTGATGTACCACTTAAAGTCCGCCTCCTCGAGACGCTTGAGGAAAAACCGGCTCCTTAGCCGCCCCGCCTGTTTCAGCCCATAGAGGCTTTTCTTGAGCTCGAGCACGACTTCGGTATCGTTGTCCACTCCAAGTTCCTTGAGCTTGTCTTTGTTGATCGTCATGATCTTCGGCACGTGCATCAGGATCTCCAGATGTTGTTCTTTTTCCGCCTTCACATTGGCATCAGGCACGTTGCCATGCTTGGCGGGAACGCCCCCAAGTCGCAGCGAGTGCAAGGATCACGTTCACCGTCGTCACGTCCATGACGGCGGCTAACGTAAGCGCGTAGTCCACTCCAAACACTTGCTCATTGACGCACGCCACTAAACGCGCCTTGTGCCGCTACAACTCGCCTTCAGCAGTCGTTTTGGTTTTGGAGACCCACTTGCTGTGGAGCACGTTGCTGTGGCACGAGCATCGCGCCAAAGTCCACACGTCGTTTGCTTCGAGAGCGCTGATTTCCTCGGGCATCGCGACCTGCCACTCTTTGCACTTGACGCTCTTCACAACCTCCGAGTAGTTCCGTGGGTCTCGCTCGAACACATGACCAACGACATCGACATTGCTCGCTGCTTCGTCTTGGCTTGATGACGACTTCTTTGCAGATCCGCGTGTCATGTGTGGCTCCGTGTGCTCATTCTCTTTTTGGACTTCTGCTGCTTTGTCTGCGCTGGCGCGCCGTCGTCAGCGTCCGCGCGATCTTCTTCATCGAGCTCAAGATGCAGCTGTCGGTTTTGCACCTTGGTCAGCGTCTCGATGTTCTTCACATTTTGTGTCGTGACGACTTTGTTGTCTTTCTCTAATAGACCCTGACGCCTTTTGTCTCGTTGCTGCACCCGAGGATAGTACCGACTTGAGCTCGGTGCGCAAAGTTGTTCTTCGATGGATTGAGGTAGACAGTGCATTATGACTCAAAAACGACGATGTTGCGCAAATCGGGCGCATGGCCGTTGAGTACTTCCAGTGGCGAGGCTCACTTCGGATTCGAGTTCGTGGGACTCCGGTTGAGAATGTAGGTAGAATACTCCGCCGCATCTCCCTAAAACGTGAGTGGTAGCCCTGAAGCGAAGATCATCGCTCTGGTCATGTTGAGGATTGTACGATGCATCCTCCCATCCTTGCCGTTGAAGGCCTGGTTCTTGGCCTCGCTCAATTGTCTCGCAACACCTGTGGTCTTGCAGAAACGATCCACGCTCTCGTACTCCCCTCCACGGTCGGTCCTGAGGACGGCGATGCGAAAATCGAACTGCCTTTTAAAGAATTACAGGAAGTTCTCGAACTTCTTCGTAGCAGCATCCTTCGTGCGCGTCAAGAACACCCGACAATGATCGCTCTCATAATCAATAAAATTGATCAAATACTGATTCTGAAGCTGATCGGCTGGCGTCAGAGGACCTTTGAGGTCTGAACAAACGACGCCTCCAATGCGATCAATCTGAGCGTTCTGGTCCGAGTCCTTCTGGCTCTGCTTGTTCTTTGTATGCTTGCTCTGGTCACAAGTAATGCACGTCATGCGCTTGTGGCCCGTGAGTTCGATGTCCGACATCGGGTTCCTGTCAATCTTCTCAATCGTGTCAAGCGAGAGATGCCCCAAGCGTTAATGGAAGTGGAGCAGCGAGCCGTGATGCATTTCGGGGACGTTTCAGCCGCTAGCTCCTCCTGTGGAGCAGCCATGATGACGTCAACTGGCTCTTTCATCCTCGCGGCCATGCCACTGTCTTGACGACCAAAACGCTGTTCTGTAACACAACGTCAAACACGACATGATCGTCACTGCGGCGCGCAACAACACGCTTTCCCCTCGCGTACGTCAACGCGTAACCATTCGCGTTGAGATTCTCGTAACTCACTATGTTGCGCGCGAGACTCGGCGCGAAGTACACGTTCGTAAGTAGCACATTGCTCTCCTTGCCGTCGGCGTTCACAAAGAGCCGTACGTCGCCGACCTTCGTCAGCACTAGCTTCTCATCGTCGGCAAGTGACACCTCATCGCAGCATTCTTTTGCGTGTAGCACCAGTCGTTCATCATTGAAGAGGTGGCGGCTTTGCCGCTGTACAGGATCCAGTCTTTCCTGGCGTCGCCGTTGCCGTCTTGCACCATGAGGATGACCTCATCTTCGCTGTTACACTCGTAGTGCTCTTCCTTTGTCTTCTTCTTCGAGTTGCAATAGATCTTCAAGTGTCCTTTCTTCCCGCAGGTGTAGCACGAGCGATTCTCCTTCTGCGTGTCGCTGTCTGTGACTGCCGCAACGACTTCGCGGTCGATTGTTCGCCCGGTCTTGTTTTCGATCTCAATTGCTTGGGAAAAGTGTGCCAGCTCCTCCGCTTGCCGTAAGTGGTCGTACCTCCCGTTGTTGTACTTTGCCATCAAACACGGTACTAAGCTCCCCTTGACGCGTAGTGGACAAAGTTGCCCAGTACTTCTGCCTCGGCGCCTCCACCTCACGCGTCGCATACGGTGACGAGGCACAAAAAATGCTCCGGCCACGACCTCTTTGTGTCCTTCCTAGCCGTGAAGAGCTTCATGCTCTGCGACGCTGTAATCGTAGTCCTAAACGTGTGCAGCATTCGACCCATCGCGTGGTCAAGCGTCGCATCTTCGAGCCACCAGGTGTCAACTTGTTTTTGATAATAGCGTTCGGTCGTGCCTGCCAGATAGTGTCCCAGTAGATTGACTTTGACATCTTCCGCCCATGCGAATCCACACGCTTGTTCGACCATCGACACCTGCCAAAGTAACGTTCTTCTACAGTCCAAAAAGCCAGAATAGAGGCCCTGGTAGAGATCACTGCCGTCAAACTTTCGAATCGCGAGCTTTCGTTGGCGCGCGTCCGGTGTACGCATCAGTAGCTCCTGCATCGGCGCTGGTTGCACTGGCGGTGCTGGTGCGGGTACGTGCTCATATTCACGAGCTGGCTTCGGCGCATACAGCGGTGTTTACTGCCGATCTTGCTGTTGTCTGCCCTCTTGTTGCGGCCCAAACGGCTTGAAGAGAGAGCTCCTTGGTTGCGCCACTCGCACCCGTCCACGTGCCGGTCGCGGCGCGTCGTAGCCAAGTGCGTCCCTATGCACAGGGGCGCCGCCCATGCCGCGGCCGAGCTCCAACGCGTAGAACCCGCTATCGATAGCTCCTCGTAGCCGCTCGTTTTCGTTGATCTGCATCTGCGACGTCTCGAGCGCCTGCATGCGATCCGTGAGCGCCTGGAGCTTCGTAAAGGACCCTATCATATGTACCCGCACCTCTTCGTGGGCTTGAGCGTCAACGACGACAGCTTACTCTTCATCGGCCTTTTCGCAGCCGGGTTCTGCAGAAGCAGGGGTTAAGTCGTCGACTGTTGGCGGGGCCGGATTTGCGCTCATAACCTGTTGTTTTCCGAGGACTTGCGCAGTAGATAGTAGAATGGGAACTAAGATTACAAGTGTGCTCCTGCCTGACCTCTCTATCTCTCACACTAGCTTCCTTACCTATTGCGCTTGCCACGCGTCGTCCGTCAGCAGCCGTTGCTGCTCACGTCGATTCACACGCTGCTTCACGCTGATCCCAAAGTACGCACACGTAACGCCGCGACCAAACGATGCGTCGTTTCACCTTTTCTCCTTCATGCGTCAAGACACCGACAATCACTGGCTTTCTGTGCAAGGCCTCTGCTCATGCGACACCGTCAATCTTTAACAGATCTTCCCGTCGAACTTGGCCTTCCTGTGAAAGTCGTACCGTTGCCGCGCGACTGTGGCCAAAGACATCACCGTGCTGATATGTCGCTCGTCCGGGGTTTAGCGATATGGTAAAACTTCATCACCAGTAAGGTGATAACGCGTCGATGTTTTGTAAAGACTGAACCATTTCTCGTCTACATGAACAACATCATACGTCGGTTTGGAAAACAAGGCAACTGACCTGTCCA
>JH598278.1:364363-394915 GCA_000173235.2 Hyaloperonospora arabidopsidis Emoy2
CGCGTCGAACACGGATGGACAATAACGGTGGCGGCTGTGATGGAAGTGCATATTTGATCCACCTATCTCCGCTACACCCGTTCCCCACGCCTCGCGCTCACTTCTATGATCGCACTTCAAACGGCAGGGCTGCATCAACGGCCACTTAGGGTCCACCATCACTGGTGTTAGGGTCTTCATTTTGCACGTTGCCTTCGCGTCGTATGAATACGGCAGATAAGCCACGTTTGCAATCGTCCCTATGCCTGGTAGTTGACAGAGTGAAGCCGTCCCACATTTCTGCAGCAAAGGGCAGAGAAGCACTGAGAGCACTTGAAAGACAGACTCGCAGCGTATTCGTTAAAGTGTCTTTCATCCCGCGCAACACCTCACCTTTCTGTCTTCCGAAAAATACCACGACAAGCTCCGCGACGGCGCTTCGTTCCTGGCACAGAGATATTCAAAGGTACTATAATCTTGATAAAATATGATCTTGAGGTCACAAAACAAACTTGTCTCCACGACTCTCTCCGCTCATTAAGTCTGGGTAGTTGTCTTCAGGTATGTTGAGTCCAACGTGAACCACTATGAGCGATCGTGACAAAGTGTAATCCCACATTTGTTATTCGCTGTCTCGTACGGACCTACTTTTGGGCTTGTTGTCATTACAACCGCTATGAAGTTGATGCTCGGTCAACATTTAGAAATAGCAGTACAGTCATTCCTCGGATAAGTCATAGGATTGGTGGAGACCTATTCTATGAATTAGCCGAATTATGAGCTACGTGAATTTCTGATTTTCCAAATTTCTTGTTTTGTGAAAATGAAAAATCAGTAAATGAGCGGTTTCCTCTTCCAATTTTCATATAAACACGTCCCGAGCACTGTCACAAACGCACAAAGGCTCGAGATTTGTCAACACAAGGCCTAGAATATAAAAAATGAGCCAGATTGTGCTTGCAAATTATTCTTCTAGCAAGTTTGGAGTCCAGATCACTCAGAATACCATCTCTCTGGTAATCAAGAAGCGAACTGATCTAGAATGTAATACGGATAGCTAACTTTTCACCAAACGCCCGACATTCGCTCATAATCCAAAAACGGAGGAAGACCTGTACACTTGGGTGCCTTAATGCCAAACAAGGAATATTTACCTGATTAAAGAAGTCTACCTAAAGTCTGCCACCTGAAAATGCAAAAACGCTTCCACAACGACGCCACGGCGGCTGGACAGAATTTAAACGCTCTGGGTTCTATTAAAAAATGATACGTCAAGTATGTACGTAGGACAAGGGAAAAGCGGAGGTGAAAGAAGAACGAGCTTCTAAAGATAAGTGAACTTCGTAGTACTAACTTTTACTTCACTTGTAGGCTTTATTATAAAGTCGACATCGCCCTTCAGCAACCTCAGTTCGTGTGCTCCGCTCGCGCCTGTCTATATGAATTTTATTCATAAGTACCATAAGGGCCACCGCCGGGTATACAGGGGTGTAAGCCACAACACAGTCCCCCTCCCAGCACTTTTATCCTGGCTCATCACCTTGTTTCGACGCCTTTTATAGATTCACCTAAAACATTGACATGTATAGCACTCTACTCCCATTTTATCGTCTTTTAAACTATAAACTCGCTTGAATAAGGCGACATGTAATATAGCAAAACACACCAAGATCATTTGCTTCCAACAACCTCCAAAATAATAACCTACGTTACTGATCATGTCCGTTCTGACCAAAAGTATACTTTAAAGGGAACAAATCCTGTTTCCACTCGAAAAATCACTGTGAAACCCGAGTGTACACTGGCAATAACAATGGAGATGGTTTAAACGAAGAAACTGATACTCAAAAGAAAGTTAAGATCATACCTGGGGCCAAAATGTGAAGGAGAAACGTTTATCTGATCACTTTGCAGGCAAAAAAATGAAATTCACAATCGCTTCTGTGTCTGATTAACACATACGGAAGGCAAAGAAGATGGTACCTATCATGAAACTCGAAAAGCCTCGGAGATATGGCCGACAACACAAAATTTTGCATTCAATGAGTAGGAGAAATAGCTCACTTTAAATATCGATGGGTTTAAACCTGGAGTTCATGTGCATACGCGGGCGAGTCAATAGGTGAGTAACTAATACCAGGATGTTTTAGCTTAAGGCAATCTGGTGTGCTCAAAGGTCCAAAATTGGATGAAGTCGAAATACAGCAAAATATTGACCTTCATCTTTTAAGCATAATTTGGATTTAATTATGAAATAATAAAAATGCCCAAGATAAATGGAATATAAAAAATTTCCTAGATAATGAGAAAAAATACCCCACTTCCCTATATACCTAAGTTTTGGATGGTGCCCATATACCGACATTATGCTTCTATGAAGCGATTGACCTATTGTAATCGCCGTTCACACGTAATATGCTGATACGTCTGACTACATAAAACAGGTGAGCCCTTAATTGCGGTCATGCAGATATTCACAGAGACAGAGTGGAAATATGCCATGCTCGCGTATCAACACTTCATTCTGTCAATACATATATGTAAAGGGCAAAAGGTTGCAAGCTATGTGCCTTATGAAAAACTTCGGTCGAGTCTAGCGGGTGTGCAGTCCTTAAATATTAGAAGCGCCACTAACTATTACCAATTTACTTTATAAAAATACATTTAATAGTTTTAAAGCATATCGTAACGACGCAGCACGTGGTGGGGAATCTCGATATGAACGTAAGAGGGCGACATGCCAACAGCTGAAGGATTGTACAACAAATTAATAATATCTTATTGAATTCCACTCTGTAGGTTTAAAACTCAAAGGTTATTTGGTTCCTTAAACTATGACATATATGCTGTAGTTAGTGAATATTTCGACCAACTCAAATGTTATGTGTGTAATGTCATCACCTCTTGAACTCTACGCGTCCAGCGTAAAAATTACATATCGTATTTACATATATACAATATCAATCCAAAACGTCCAGACAAAACCAATAAAGCAACTTTTTCCAAATAAAGTGACATACAACTTCGATAGAATAAGCTTGAAGCATCATCGCACCTTTTTCCTATTTGCAATACGCCTGCAGTCGAACAAGTTTGAACGCTTTCGAATTGATAAAAAAAATAGAGTCAAACAGATTGAATGGATTCATGATCTTCTATAATAATGGTTTAATATGATAAAGAATCTAGAGCCAGTTACCAGGAACGCATCCTATCCCACAAATAAAACAACTACAGCAGCATCACAACAGCAGCTGCGTCATCAACAAAAGTAGCATCACTAACAAAACAACGACACAACAACAGCAGCAGCGACAACACCAACTCAAGCAGCAGCATAAAACATAAGTAACAGAAACAACATTAATCACTTAAATAAACTAAAACGGCTTCATTATTATCCGTAGCATCAAGCAACGACAGCATCCAGAACGCAGCAACAGCAACAAAATAACAATATTAGCAATTATAACAATCGAAAAACAATATTAACATAAACAGAAAGAGATAACAAAAACAGTACCATCAATAACATCAGCATCAATTTTCTACATATACGGCCGCTTCCGACGACGTTAAGACGCATTCACTTCTTTCGCTGTGCCTTCTGCGCCCACAAATGGTGGCTGCGATCACAGCACGCCCGCGGCTCCCCGTACAAGGCGGGTTTGAGCACTGCCGTACAATGGGAATTGAGAAGTGACTAGAGATATGAAGTTTTATGTGTACCATGTTAAAATAAGTATACTAGTACTTGTCACATTTTTATTGAGGGATCCTAAAAAACAAGTAACTCGCCTGAAAAACAAGTGAATATCCAACAAGCGTGAATACGGCCAATTAAAACTCGGAATTCGAAGTAGTCTGCTTATAAAGAAATGATTTGATGATTTGAAAAGCTATAGAAAATGATCTTACATAGATATTCCAAGTAGTAGCCGGGAGAGGTATACTAGTACGAGCGTGAAGAGTCGCATTCCGCGACAAGAATATTAGCAATCACGCCAGAATTAGCTCCTGCACAACGACAAAGGTAGCAGAAATATAAACAGTGATATAATTTTTCTGGGGCTCCCAAGCTGCATAATAGTAGATAAGAATTATGCAGCTTGGGAGCCCCAGAAAAATCGGAAGACATGGTCTCCGAAGGAGTGGCTGCTACTAATCACGATTCCACCGACACTTGCTGAGTGGAACTAAGCAAACAGTTGAGGGTAAGACACGGTAGTACACCTTTTTCCAGGAGTCATGGTCTACTCTTCGTTCTTTTGAAGAAGTTGAACACACACGTAAGCACAGCCCACTCATTTTGTTGACATTTTCAAGAAATTTGGTTTTTAGGGTGACCGGATGCGATTTTGTCCTCCCTGTGCGCTTCCAATCCACACCTTCCTTATACATGGAGGATAACCCCATTTAGCCGACCTTTGTACAGCAATCGCAAAGCCATTTTTAGATCCATAGGCGTGAGCAGCTTCCTTTGCGAGCTCTATATTGTGATAGGTTTCTATTTTTAAGGGGATTGGAGGGAGACTAACTAGAGTAACTCATTGTGGTATTTTTAAGGGATACGTTTTTTAAGGCAGGTGTTTGAAGGCAAGTGTGTACAGAATCTGTAAATTGGCTGCGGTACAGCTATAAATATTAGAAAGATTCTGTAGGAAGGAAATATGTTTGGGAGGCCGTTTACACGCTTGTAGGCTATCCTCTTGTTTTGCGGCTATTCACTTATCTTGGGGCTATCCCCTGATTCGCGACTATCAACTTGTTTTTCTAGTCGAGTTTCTTGTTTTTTAGGATCCCCTTTTTGATTTTCGTGATTAAAAAAAATTCCCTTAGATTATTTATCGTAGGTTATTGCTTGACGTATAAAAACGTTTAACTCGTTTGAGTAAGAAATACCGAATTCCATCGTTATATTTAGCTTCGCCCGCTAATTGAGGAACACTTCTTACTACACCTATATATTTCTAAATATATATAGGTGTAGTAAGAAGTGGCATGTAGGCCACTGAGGCTAAGTATTTTCTAGTTATATTATACAAATTGTATAGGCGATGCCAAAGAGGACATCCCCACTTCCACAAGAGGTATGTCACTATATTGAGCCTCTCGATGATGTCTTAAGGGAAAATTCTTATTCTAATATCAGCCATAGTGACTTTCCATTATGCTGCAATGTCAAGCTTTTGTATTTTCTATCATCAGCGTCACAAGAACAAGACAATAACGTGACGGTGGAGTCAGGACCAGAACGGATGGAGGCGCAGACATCGTGGTCTTGATGCAATAAACCTTTCGTTTACTTCTCCCAGTCAAAGATATTAATCTCCCTTCGTGGTCAATGATGTAAGAATTATCTTCTTCCACAATGACATGTATCGCCAATCCTTGTACAGTTTAACCTGTAAAAATCAAAAGTAGGGAATACACACACGGAAGTTCATTTTACGCTACCACTTGCACGCAAATACTCAAATAGCAGCTCCAAATTAAATATCAGGACAAATGAGATCTTCACATTGTATCCTTCTCATGACACACGTGGCGACGCTGTGCTAATGCCAAAATCATTATATCATGTTTCAAATGTAATTGGCCAGTGCAATCTGTTTAATATATAGTGTCGACCAGGCTCCATTTTCTGGAACATTTGTAATCAAGTCGATCACGAGCTCATACCAAGACCCAACGTTTTCCGGTCTTGCAACATTATACAACGTCAGTGGAATGCTTGATATTCTTCCTTGCAAGCATCCAAGGAAAACAATCTTGATGTTGCGCTGTTTTGCTCGAACAATGATGACGGTGAAACCTAGCCGCACGGAGATCTGCTTAACGATCATGACGATCCAAACAGCTTTTTTTTTACAAATGGCCTAAGATAAAGTGGGTATTTACAAACTCATGACGGGGCTTGGCAAAATAAGTGGCAATATCAGTAGTATCTTTATTAGTGTATATAGTGGCATTGCTGTCAGCGTCATTACCAGCATAGGATATTTCCGCGTATAAAACAGAATGTTTAATGTTGTGATCTACTTTGACAAAGATAGAGATGTATTGATTCATCACCATGTTAAGGATGAAGCTCTATAAACGGAAAGAGAGGTCTGACTAAGGCTAGATATTGTAATATTTCTTGTTATTTGTCTATGTTCTCTTTGCATTTATAGATATAGCTTATATGGGCCTAAAGAATAGTACAAATAACGTGTAGGTATATGTAGTAATAGGTGTCAATATATTTGAGGCTAGACAAAAAGAACATGCTCTGTATTGCGCTTGGAATCCTGTCGCGGCGGTTGTTTTATTACATCTCTTCGTGTGCGTCTTTTTTTATATTCATCGCATCTCTGGGCCTAAAAGTAAGTTTAAATGGTTGTAAGACGTATGTGTGAGAATTTTGTACCATTTGTCCTGGAGGAACATTCTCATCTACCTGCTCACATGCAACGAAGCCTCATCGATAATAGGGACGCAAGCATCCCATTCACCCGCCATAATGTACTGATGTGAAAATATTATGCGTTCCGTGCGCTTTTCTTTACTTTAATCGATCTTAGACTAATGTACGCCACTACAATTTGTTGTGAAGACTGCATCCATCTAATTAAGAATTTACGACATTGTCCAGACCTTAACTTTCTATCCGATGCGCAACATGTTCCAAAACGTTTTACAATATCTTACAGTCTGTATCTGCTTTTGCATGTTTTTTTACTTCTCCTATTGCAGGTACTCACACGCCTGCTGTAATATAATAACTTACTCACGAAAGCCACATGCCGTATGCTTGAAGCTTGTGATGAGCCATTCGTTCATCCACAACACAATGAATACTTAAAATATGATTTATCAGTCCAGATACTCACCTACGCTTTCTTCATTCACCTACACACTTGCATTGTGCTGCACGTTTCCGTAATGTTTTGCTTGAGTTGCTCTCAGGTGTGATTACCGCTCGCAAAAATTCGATTTTTTATTTCTTAAAAGGCGCAGGCATACTCTTAATATTCTCGTTACAGACGCGTTGTACAACTGACGCTGCAAGAGTTGAACTTGATATCATTCCCTCTCCCTTTATGGGTCTTTCCCTCACAAGCTACGCTACCAAACCCTTAGATATTCCAAGTTCGCACAAAGATTCTATCGCGTCGATACGCCTCGGCGAACAACACTTTTTAACATGGGTTTAAGCTTCGCGTTCGTCTTTAATTATTGTTTGGGTTGTAGCAATCTCCCAGCCTACTTCCGTACTACGCGTATGCGCATCGTGCTGAAGCGTGACTCTTGACAGTCGTTTTGCTTCCGAGATTGTAGACATACCACAGACCAATAGTTGTCAAAATCAAAACTTTGAAAACTATTGGTATGGGATATGACGTATGTTTTGTTTCCTGTTTGATCAAGTTTGTTGGGTAATTTGCGCAAATAGAAAGGGTGTAATAAATGGTTCTACCTTCGAGGATCACGTACGTGACGCCTTAAAGCTACACAAGGAAGGGACTAACGCAAGTGATAAGTTGAAGGGTAATTTGGGTGAGGAATTAAAGTTGTATGGTCCATGAACCATCCTCAGGCACGCGCCAAAATCTAACGAGCATTTGGAGCAATTAAAAAGGAGGGTCCTTATTATCGTCGCGGTTGAATTCATCATGAAGTGGCAAGTTAAAGCCGTGTCCAGAAACCCCAAGTAGTCCACTTGAAGATAATGCACCTCCGCGAGACACTGCAGTCCGTCCGGAAGAGCACAAACGAGCTAGGAAGGATTTAACTCACGGTGCCTTTCTCCGACAAAAAGTGGAGGCCACCACTAACTGCTGGAAGTGACTGAGCGAAAAGTCAAATCATTTGAAGAGAGAAACGAGATCGAGATCAAGATCATATGCGCACCAACGACAATACCGAATCCACAAAGGAATACTTCTGTTGTAAAATGCATCTCGAAGTGGTGGACCCTGGGTTCAGTAAATCAAAGGCACCGGAGAAAAAGAGATTTTGGAGAGAACACGACGATGGAACGAGCAGAATGTGTGAGACCAAAGAGGAAAATATTACCAGCGTACCGGTTGAATGGTACTGAAGGAAATCGACAGCATTCCCTCATTGAAAGGCCGGTCCCGATGGATGAATATGAGTTCCCCAGGTTCGACGACGGTCCCTCATCAATAGACCAGGTCCTCCATAAGCATACCTGGTTTCCATCGGTAGACCTCTTTCTCTCAAGTAAAAGCTACTCTTTCAAGTCAAAACTAGATATTTGGGCGTAGGCAAGGACATAGTAAAGGAGCTAAAGGATAGGAAGATATTAAGCTACTCAAAGTGGGATCCACATGGCCACACTTCGTCGTAAAGGAACTTGGTAAGTCTACCCGCCTGTTTCGGAGAAGGGATAAACTTTGATCCCACCCTTTAGGGACAGTCGCGCGGTAATACTCGAGTGGATTTAGTACCCCACGAAGTATTTGGCCGGTGGGTTCGTCCCGATTAGCAAACCCAAAGACCCGCTATCGGAAGCGACCTTACTCACCTAAGGGTTCGGGAGCAAAGTAAAGTCCAGGTTGTTAACACCCCTTAGAAAACTAAGTAAAAGGCTAGGGGCAACAAGCTCCCTGAATATTTTAATTCGAAGTCCACACTCGACCAAGTCGATCAAGGGTCTACCTACTAACCCACCTCGAGGAGTATATCCACTCAGAGCCAACAGATCGACCTCTGTTAATGCCGACATCTACATCGTCACTAAGTCTTTAGAGGAGTACGAGCCGTCAGATGGCGGGTACACAAGGTGAGAGAAAGTCCATACGCGGCGTCAAGGTACCCCCTTCGTAATTCGTCAGTCCGACACAGTGAAGGCTTTCGTGTCTCATCACACCATGAAGGCTTTCGCGTCTCATCACACCGTATTAGAAACCCACTTCACCATACATACGCCTGAAGTAAGCGATGGCTCGAGCATAATGTTCGTATAAATGCGGCAGAAAATCTTTGTTTAGAATCTGTTGCTCTGATTTATGTACTTTAATCTACTTTCATCTTTCTTGACTCTCGATAGTCATTCTCATATCCTTTCCGCTTCCACGGATGTTGCATGATATCGTAGCATACCCATTTATGTGCTTCTTGATCGTAAATTCCTCGCAAACGTTAAAAATTTGCTGCTATTTCAACCGAGCGCTACTTATAGATCATGTTACTTTATAGAAACCCGACAACTAATCATTCTCCTGTGGCTTGATGAGCTCTCACTCATCTTTAACGATTATGATGTGGAGAATGATTTGTGTAGAGATATAAGTTTTATATATTGCTTTGGCATACATACGAATATTTTTGAAACTTGACTACTGCCTGCATGGTCACTTTGATCGAGCCTGTAGCCCAAAGGCAGCAAGGCAAACGAATAATATGAAATCGAGATTGTAAGATACTGAAAGCATGCTAGACTTCCTTGCGATATGCCTCTTGCATGCGCGCGAATTGCTGCCGTCGCACACCTTGGGGTTTACTTATCGTTAGGACGATTGTTGAGTGTTGTGGTTATATGCCGTCTTCGAGGTAGTATTCTTGCTGGTACTCGTGGTCATTAGTTGTATGATTAGCTAACAGAGCTTAGTCTTCAACAATGTTGTCTCAACAGTGACGATCAATCGAAAACATTAATATCTTTGCAAGCGCCGGGTTTGCCAAAATTGCGTGCCAAAATTAGAGTTCGGATGACGCTACGGCCTCGACGATGATTGTTGGTGTTGTTTCCTTTTCTTTGGTATTGCTCGGCCCAGGCTGTTGGACAGTTTTTCTATTTCCAGTGCATTTAATTCAATGATTCAAGTATGACAGGCCCACCTCTTGTCGTTTTAATTTTAAGGAGACGGTGGAAGGCTTGTGTGGTGGGCTGGCGGAGGTAATCCTCGTCGAAGACTTTGCACGCAGCAGCTCAGAAGCGGTTGAATCATTTTGGTGCTATGATTTATCAATTAACACGTACTCGTCGACCGGTCAGACGAAAAAAATATATCGAATATTAGACGAATAGCAGCTGTGTTTAATTAATAGAAGCCAGTCCTAGATTGCCCACAGCATTCTATTTGCCACGTAAAAATGATTCTTTAGAAATTCAAGATTAATTGGTCAGAACACAAAGCCCAAACAGTCACGTACTAGGCGTGCTGAAAATATGGGGTGTGAAGTTCCACAGCATGCACAAATACGAGGAAGTTTGGTCTTAGGCATCCGAAATCGACGGCAGAAGAGGTGAATCGGACACAATGGTCTTGCTTAAAAATAATCGCGCATCATACTCTTATTTCTATCCGCGTGGTTACAATTAGGATGATTGATTCTACCTGAGGTAGAACTGCTGCGTATTGAACGCGGTACATGCACGACGAAGTCCAAAAAGTCGGGATTACCATCTCTTCGTCATCGTCATCGAGGATTAGAAGGCTCTTTCAGGCACTCATTTACAGCATACCAAGATCATAATATTATAGACCGTTTTAAACGTTTTAATATAGCAAAAGAACATTTGTTGAAGCGGGAGCACAAGGTTTAAGCAAGGGTCCACTTTGAGAAGTGCTGGGGCTACATAGTGTGGGACTATTGAAATGGTGCGCCACGGGTGTGGATTTTAGTCACTGAAGATTTTAAATTGTGTCGTCCACTGAAAACCACTCTTTTTTGGAGATAATATTAAGTGGTCCGGTGGAGATGCCCTTAGACTACTTAATTTGTACCACATAGGACAAGGAGATGTTTTCATAAATAGGCAACAGGTGGTAGTCTATCTTGAGGTACCGATAAGCACAAGCGTAATGTTGTTAAATGGTCGTAAAATGTTAATTACAATTATTTTTTGTGAATCCACGCGCTGTTATCTCTATCGAGCAATTCGTTTGGCCTCCCGACAGTTTAAGAGCGCCGACCTACGTAGTAAGGTAACGCCTCACGATAGTATGCACAAGAGCGTAAAAAACTCAAGAGGGTCTAAGCTGGGAGCGGAATTAGTGAAACTTAGTGGTTTAGATACAAGATAACGAGACGGCTCAAGTGGCCAGAAGGCAAGCAGATCCACAAAAGACACAGCGTACACGGATATATAAAGGAAGGCAGGACGACTCATACAGAACCCCAAAAAGTACACGCTATCTAAAGATAAAACTCACACTTCGATACCATTCCCGACACGGTCACGTTTCGGCATTGCCTCCGTCGAAAAGAGTGCAACCAGCCCTTCCGACGGGTACTTGAGGTCAAGAAGGCTTTAACGCGGGAACCAAGTACCTCGTCCGATAGCCGGCCGTACATGGGGATCGCGTGAATGTATGAGCAAGCACCACTCTCCTAGACGTGTTTTGACATACCAATGTAGGAAAGTAATATTTCGTATCTGGTCGGGTACTAAATGAAGGCCGGCCAAGTTTGTGAAGTTTGCAAAATTACTCTGTTGATGTCACCATTTTATGACATCACCGCTACCAGACATCCAGAGTTACCATCATGAGAGTATTTGTTACTACACGCTGGCGATACAATTATGGAGACGTAAGGGGTATCGATGAAGGGTTCTCATAGCACAGTCGTAGATGCCTCCTCTTGGTACATTTAATTCATTCTCATTTTTATTGTCTTCTGTTAAGTTTTACCTTAAGCACGCACCCTGCAGAAACCTCAAGCCTCGAACCACGCTCGTCTTTTACTGATAACATTTACCTTAATATGGAAATACTCTCGGTCGGTCGAAACCTTCCATAGATGTCCACTTCTAGAAAAGATGAAGGTAGCGACGTGAATTCCTACTCTACATAGGTACCCACGCCCAAAGCAGGCGGAGTTTCCTCACAGAAATGGTCATATATAAGGTTAAGAAGATTGCGCCGGCCGCGCGCGCGATTGGCTACGATAGTGTAGACAGTTCTTCCTAGACCTGGTTAAACAAACATGCTTTAAAACTCGTGGCGAATTTTGGGATATCTTGAAACCGAGACTAAGCTTGCAGTCCTGAAAGTAGTCAAATAGGGACAAAAGATTGACTTATTCTTGATTATTCCAAGCCAAAATTCCGTTTCACTAAATTTGTGAAGACCTAGACACTACACTCTGTCATTAAGCCAAAAACAACAGGATAGAGGTGGTATACACGTATATCACTGTGTTTGAGACATCGTACGCATGTTTTCCAATCTCCTTAAAGATAAATAGACAATACCCGAAGCACATCAATGTCTCTTTAATAAATGGCCATGACCTGCGAGTGGCAAGGTATTTTTGCGGCATCTGTATATCAGTACAATCATCTCAAAGACTTGATAATGTACTTTATACGCATTGATAAGAATGAGAAATGATATACAGTCTTCCCTCCGATAAGTTATGGGTACGGTGGACGACAATCACCATAACTTAGCAGAGGTTATAACTAATTGATTTTTGTGTATCGTATGTAAGGAGAATCAATCAATTGATTGATCAAAAAAGCGGACCTGGGAACCCAAACCAACCCCCCACTTCCCTTACGTACAAGCCAAAATCCAACCCTAAGGCTTTCACTCTGGAACAGAACAAAAGTATCAGGCTCCTGGCTAGTTTGCTACCTTCCCAACGGTATGAGACGCACCCATAGCTTCTTTCGTCTGAGCTAACAATTACTACACAGGGAAAGCCACATATATACATTTTTTAACCGTGTCTTGCCTGTTGGTGTGATATCTGAGCAGTATAAAGTGTCGCAGATCCGTCTTACCAATGGACAACGTCTGCAAATATGCAAACACAAGGATGAGAACCCAGATTTATCTCAAACGGCACAGGCGAAATGGGCTACGGTGGAGTTCTGCCTTGTCAAAACGCTGTCACAGGCATCAATCAGCAAGATCTCTCGAAAGCGGTCTAATATGGAGAATATGGATCCAAGCAGCCTAAATGCAAAGCGACAGCGACCGGTTCAACATCCCATACTGGAAGAAGTTGTGTCTCTTTGGTTCCTGCAATTTCAACACCGCGGAGTGATTATCACCGGGGATATCATCTGTGCGAAGGCTCATCGGCTTGCTCAATTGCTTGGTACTCCTGACGACGCCATCACTTTCTCGCACGGATGACTTCATCAATTCCAGCAACGTCACATGCTCCGCGCTATCAACATTTTACGGTGAAAGCGGCTCGGTGGACGTGGAGGCTATGAAAATAAAGCTCTGCCTGATGTAAAGAAGGCCATCGCAGAGTACGCGCTGTGTGATGTTTACAACATGGATGAAACCAGTAAATTTTGTTCGTTATATTTCTAATTGAAACCGAGTCTGACAAAATAAATCTGCAGGACTATACTACAGCATGACACCTGACAGGACTATTGCACAGCAAGAAATTGAAGGACACAAAAAAGACAAGGTGAGTATATTGCAGAATGCTTATACTAACACAGGGGTATGCACTGACATCCTATGCAGTCGCGGATTACAATTGCGCTCACTGCAAATGCTGATGGCTCTGACAAGTGCAGCCTTTCTTTATCGGGAAATCCAAGAAGCCCCGCTGCTTGACAAGAAATCAGGTCAAGCACATGGATTTCGCTATCGCAACAACACAAAGGCTTGGATGACGGACGTGTTATTCCAGGAATGGCTTGCAAATCTAGACAAAATAATGAAGATGCGTAGCCATTTGAAAATATAAAACTTATTATTCTAATATTGTATTGTTTCAGATCAAAAGTAGAAATATCCTTCTATTGATTGGCAATACTCCGTCGCATATGACGAATGATCTTACGTTAACTAACTTCAAGGTCCATCTGCTTCCACCACGTACGACCTCCATGATTTAGCCTATGGATGCTGGTGTCATCGCAGCGTTCAAGCGGCGGTATCGCCGTTACCATTTGCAGAATGCGATCGACTGTGACGAGCGTAGGGAGGGTTTTAACATCTACAAAGTCGACCAACTTACTGCCATGCGATGGTCGGTGGCTGCCTGGAACGAAATTTCAAGCACTACCATTGCCAACTGCTTCAGCCGCACGGGGCTTTTTTCTACTGAATCGGTCATTTCAAGTGCAGTGGAGGCGGAAAGGAGTAAAGGTGGCGCAACGGAGGTCGAGGAGAAAGAAAGTGAGCTGAAGCAAGAGCTGATAGTACAGCTCAAGAAGCTGCGTGTCCGAGATCCCATGAAGATTTCGGAGCTTCTCGATCCCATCGAAGAGGATGAGACTGCTCATCCTGACAACGAGATTCTAAAAGAGGTTTTGGAGGCAGATGATGAGGAGGAAAACAGTGAAGATGTGGCACCTGTCGCAGAAAAATTTACCAGAACCGAGAAGATTAACCTCCTTCGTGATGCCTGCTACCTGCTCAACGTATCCCAGGAAAGTCACCAAGCTGCTTAAGAAGTCCTTCGCAACCTCCAGCTTGATCTTCGCAACACTCCCACCACCTAAACCACCCTCGACATGTGGTTCAAGTAGTTTTTCTATTCTATAATACGAAAACAAGTGCTCATTTTTAAATTTGTATTGCCCTATTTGATCATAACTTAAATTTATAACTCAGCGGCCATAGAACGAGGTCCGTGGACGAGGAAATCGATAACCTACTAGAGGTTATGACTTATCGGGGGGAAACTTATCGGAGGAAAGACTGTACTTACAAAATAAAAACGTCTACTTGGTCTCCACCTTTTCATCGTGGGAAGAGTAATGAGCTAAGTTAATCGCATTTAGGAATTAGAAACGCCACTCGATAGCTCCTATAATTCAACTAAGATAGCTGGTCTTTTTTTACAGAACTGGACTGCGCTTACATCACAGACTGAAACGCCTTAAGAAACTAGAACAAGGGTTATCACAATGAACAGATATAAAACTATCGATCACCAGTATCGTAAACAGCGACAACCATCAATACACATATTAGGGGATCCAGACTTCAAAAGCAGCGCTGTTATCGAAGCAACGAAGATTATATTAGGAATTTGATATTGTCGAAAAGAAATCTCAATCATTTTTTTAATTCAACGCTCCACTTTGTATATTTATCATTCTAAGCCGATGCAGAAATAAGTCGAGGCTTTACTCAACGACGGTGGGTCGGAAAGCCTTTTAACGATGATATTCTCGCCGCCCTAATCCAAACTGGGATTAAGTTTTCCCCTAAATCCCTTATAACCTTCGCCACAATACATGGATCCGTAACATTTATTAGTTCTGCCGTGCCACAGTTAAATTATTCTTATCTTTTATTAGATAAAGCCATCACACAAAAAATTCGAAGCGATTGGTAACTGGACAGGTCTAATGATACCGAAATGATACTTAACAAGTACATTGGACTATTACGGATTTCAACGAGATTGACATACAGTAGAGCGACTCTCAACTACAACTTGACACTGTAAAGAATGCTACATTAACAGAATTCAATGAACAGCACGATCAAGAGCATAAAAAAGAATTAGAATACGCTTCAAACAAAGCAGTACCCACTGGTTATATGACAGTGACAGACGTGCTAGGCCAAAACCTACAACAGCAATACTGATAGTAAATCGTGAAGTACCGCGACAGATTTGATGGAAACTTGGGATGAATTTCACTTTGTAACAATAATCTTTCATTTGCATCATATTACCAAGCGGTAGATGCAAAGCGCTACCCATCACCAAGCAGTATCGAGGAAGATGCCAAGGTTTTGCAAAAACGACTATCAACGAGAATGTACACGAACAAATTTACAAGTCACAAATATAATCTTTAGCTTTGTTTTAATCAAGATAATGGACCACTTCCTTTGGTAACGGACTACCGCAGGCTCGACAAGTATATCAAAAGAATCATTTACTATATGCCTATCATACGCGAACGTATCATGCGACTATCAAATGATAACTGCATCTTGACCTTCTATACGAATATGGGATACGATTCAAGTAGAATATCTCTATACCGCAGACGTGTAATGATTTCTGTCTCCCATTAGAATTTTTTAAAAACTTCTACAAGCATCGCTACAGCACTTGAAGAATACCAAGCATGTAGGGAGCAAATATATTACGATCTGAAATTCAAACTTGAGGATTTCCTCGTATTGTTCGAGTCGCCAGAAGACTGGATGATCGTTTTCGAGGGTTTGACCCACTACGATGTGACACTAAATGAAAAGAAGAGTCACCTTTCACGCTAGCAGAAGCTATCCCGAATTTACCTTTTCCGCAAAACATATTAAACGTCAAGATCGAAATACAAGCCATCATCGCCATTCAATGCAACTGAGAAGGACTCCAATCTCTCCTCGAGATGATTTAACTACTCTAGCAACATATAATGCCAAAGAGTACCTCACTCTGCAACACTAAAACAGTAAGCGAGTAGCGATTTACCATTCATATGATTACAAAGCTATACACAATACTTAAACTGGGTGGTGCGGACATTCGAAGAAGCTGTAATATTGGCGTTTACAAATTTTAAAAATAACTAGACGTGTATGCAGACGCAAGCCCAACTTCTTCTGGACAAATTGTGTAAGGAACAACAACCATCGCTTGTTACTTCAGGAGTAGAAATTAGCATCAACTTAACAACACGGTAACAGAATTAGGCTACTCTCCGTCGAGGTGCTCCTGCACTAGCACAGAACCATGCTACTTGTTTTTCCTATGATCGTTCATACAGATCACAAGAACTTATCTACTCGCCCGATGAAAGGTATTATAAGCTGAGTATCGACTCATGATGACAACACTAATGAAAAGGGGGCTGGTGCGACGGGTCTCCTTTAATGACGACAAATGACGAGGAAGTCATATATATTAAATAGTATTGCGACAATACTAAGAATGGACGATTATCTTTTACAAGATCAAGGACCATACCTCTCCGCAATCGACAACCTCACCTACGCACAAATGAACCATATTACGCTGCTCGGCTGTGACTTTATCAAACCGAGTCGTGTTATATGATAACCTTCGAAATGATCTTATTACCTGGTACCATAGAAACCTCGGCCTTCCCGCAAGTGACCTTTACAGGGCCATAAAATAGTGTACGAATCTATTCATGATCTCAATCATGAATAGATTCGTACACTACTTTGTGATCTGCAAACGAGCAAAATTACAAATAGGCTAACAGTAACTTGGATTATTATCGCCTCATACTGTTTAACTGGAAAACCCATTTGATATAGGGCATGTGGGCCTCATCTTCCCATACTCACACGAACAATACGGCACCACTATTATGTATCTAGCCATCATGTGGTTTGAGATCGACGTCCAGGACAAACAGTAGAATTGGGTACAGTAGAAATCTTTGATCACGTTAGTAATCCAGAAACCCCATCTACTGCAAGTCTTACATGATTACCAGCGAAGCATTCAATATATCTTACGTAACTACAGCAACAAATGCAAGCCAACGCCTTGAAGCATCCTCTAGAATAGTACATTAGTGATAGCTTCGATCTAATTTTTTAAGGTATTTCGGAGCTACAATCCGATAACATCACGTAGACGAAAGTTGCCTTATATGAGGCATGAGATATACGAGCAAGCTACAACAGCACCATCCATGCATCAACTGGATGGAGACAAATAATTTTCGGATTAGACATGGCATCTCGGCAACCAGACTCCCAAGATGATTTATCTCTTCAAGCGTAGATTCAAAGCAATTCTTGCTGAAAGTAGTCTTAAGAATACACCGTATAAAGCACTTTTACAATCAGGAGACCAAGGCATGACCCGCAAGCCAAATTTTACGTGGCAAGACCAAACACATCGCTGATTACCCGTACGTATTAAAGGTGTCCTCAGAAATGGAACAGTCCATCTGGACAACAAAAACACACAACACGAAGTAAGCAGCCACCGAAAGTTCATGTGTAATCAAGAATCTTAATGGGGGATATAATATCACCATCCTATGATCTCACCGCTACCGGGCATTCAGAGCTACTATCATCTTAGTATTTTCAAGCTAGATGTTGCCAACACAAGAGGTACATTTTGGCGACGCAAGGGGTACAGATAAATAAATAGTTTCTAAATCACAGTCGTATATGCCTCCTTCTATTACATTTAATTGATTATCATTTACCTTCTTCCGCCGAAATTTCTCATCATCGGGGCACAACACGGCACAGTTCGTGAGCCGTTATACTTGATACCACAGCCACATTTTAACCATTCCGCTTCGCCGTATTATACTCCATACGTTTAGAGACTGGAGCAAAGTTTATGAACATCATTGGCCTACTTTGCGCTAATTCCGATGATTTACTGAGAGTCTCCCCGCGTCAAACTGTTGTCTTTTGGGATAAGGACTGTTAGGATGACCTGCCCGCCTATTTCACATACCCATCGTTCGACCGTTGCAAGCGTCATTCGACTCATCGAACTACACTTGACCAAAGACTGGTCGAACGACACAAGGCGGTAATGTGCTAACCATCTAAAGTTCAGAAACGTATATGGGCTGATTGGATCAAAGCACGAAATGTATTTGCGACACGAAAATTTGAATTTATTAACTGCAAACCTAGCGTGTAGCTTCTTCCAAAATTCGAGAACTACAGAACGCGCAAAATGAAGAGTTGAACCACTAAGTACTTGTGACAGTACGGTATGCCGCACTGATGTATGTATATTTTGGATAAAAATTGTCAGTGGTCGTGAAACCATGGTAATACAAGTCACCAATTTTGAGTGAAGCTTTGCGATTGACACCTCACTTCATGAATATGAAGTTTCGCAGACAACCTTCCTGGCTCCGGCGATACGAGCAAAAAAAATTAACACACCATTTTTTGAGGATATAGACATGGAACGATATATTAAAAGAGATAAAGATCAGCAAAAATTACATTTATGAACAATACCGTCATTTCAATCCACCGTGTAGCTAATGGGGGGCATGGGAGCTGTTGAAAATGTATTTTACCGTTTGCTTCTCCACCTGATTTTAACTCTAAATTCCAAAGACGTCAGTTGATAATCTTTACCGATTAATTTTTAGATCGACGCATTGGCGTAAGTTAAATACGCACTCTTTGTTGTTATCGATAGATGAATGGTAAACGCATGATAACATGACGACATTGAATTAATTGTAATTTAAACATGATACAATCTCAATCGATGCGCTATTGATCCAAATTATGAGAAAGAATGGTGCTTTATTTTCAGAAATGGCGAAGTATACTCAGACTGTTGTAAGAAGACCTTTAAACGGATGCTCTGTAAATGGTCGAGCCAGGCGGTAGCTGAATTTTTCCTCTTAAAAAATTAATAGAAGCTGCGATGGCTGATATGCACGATATATTCGTCATATAATATCTCTGGTCGCGCTTCTTCACGCCGGGTAGATTTTTTCTTGCGTTCTTCCTCACTCCGAGCTGCCTCGTTCTTTCTATCTTCTTCGCGGCGAGCAGCATCTTTACGGTTTTCATTGTGTAGACGCATGGTCTCCAAATTCCGAACCACTCGCTCCTGCTGCATCTTTAGCATCATAATGTCAATCAAATGAGAGGGCTGTGGTAACGGTTTTTAAAGCTCCTCTGGCGCTTGAACAATGCGTAAATCGGCTTCCGGCAGAGATAACAGTCTATAATAATAAAATAGCGTATATCTAGTCATAATTAGTGTCATCAAACAGTTACTTGGTTTGACGGATCAGGTGTAACCGTCAGAGGCAAAGTAGTAGACGAACATGCAAGTTTAGGAGGAAAGCCGCACTCATCTTGGTACGTTGCTTGAGCTTTGTAGCTGCAACGCGGAGGGAAGTTAGAATGAAAGTTGAAAATGTCATTGGTAAAAATGATACAAGGGTGGAGCAGAAACAATTATTCTCTTAAAATGACTCACCGTCGCAAACCAATTTCTTGCCGCTTGATCTTCATCCTTTGCTTACTTGGTTTTGTCCATGCCACTCCCTTTTTTAAGATCTTCCAGTCATGATCGATTATTTGTTATGTGCAATTTTTCCTCGTCTTCATCACCAACCTTGTCCCACTTCACGCCGTTGCGTCTTTCCCATCTTAAGTGCCTGTAGCTGCTTCTATTCGCCAGTTTGTGCATATTGCACGGTACAATTCCTTAGGATTATCAAGACTCCAGTTCAGCTCCAGGACCTTAGTCAGGTCGACGAAGGGTTTCCAAATGTACACCGCAGTCCAAACGAGGTCATTTGTGCCTTGGCTGAGATGATTACCTGGACCTATGTTATAATCATCACTCACTGGGATTTTGCTTTTCACACAAAGGAGAGCCGACTATGGTCCTTGATGAACAGGGGGACAAAACTGTACTATATTCTTTAGTTTAGATGCTATCAGCCATCTTGATATGCGCTTGAATCCACTGTACTAGATTTTTGGCAGCACAAGCCGAAGTCCTTAGACAATCATAATTTTTCTCTAGTGCATCGCGTCCCCGATTATTTTCCGGCCCCTGTTTATCATTGCAACGAGAAAAACGATCTTCTACCATTGATTCTATACTTTAGAGATTACTTCCTGCACTATTAACGTTTCATCAAACTGTCATTAAAAAAGTCACGTGTGTGACGGGGTACCGGTCGATTGCACTGGCACAGAAGAAGCTTATTTACACTGAACACAGAGTATGTAGGTGCCTCGAAACTTCACGTACACGCGTCGTGCAGAGAAATGTTTTAACACGAGAAAAGGGGAAAAGTAGAACTGTATTTAGTATAGTTAAATCTCCTGTTAACAAATCCTATTTAGTCTTCTTTTAACTAGATGAACGCGATCATGCTCACCCATGATCACGTTCTTCTGTCGTGTCTCGGCCTTTATTGGTTGATATCATTCATCTGCATCAACCAATGAGCAGTGTATTACTTCTGCATCACAATATTTCTTAATAAGCTGATAATTTGAGAATATGATGTCTGGCCTAACATAATATTCATACTTGATAATTACCTTATGCAAAGTATCATGTGACGGATGCACACCGTTACATCACCCCCCCTTAAGCATCAGTCACATTAGTGACTGATTGATGAATGAGTGACTCCATTGAGTGACTGGGAAGAACTTGTTGGTCCATTTCAACCATTCCCCGATCACATCACATGGTTAACAATTCCATGCGGTGCGCAGTTAAAGCTGCTGCGATTGATGCAATAAGACTTCATTCTGCAGCCGCGAAAGAGGTAAAGACATCAAATGCAGCAGACTACACCCTGACTACTGCTTCCTCTACTCAGCCTGCAGCAGTCACTGCTGTAGGCTCAAGCAGCGATACACCGCGTGACATTGGAGATTACAAGCTCGAGCTCATATAATCCAGTGAGTCGGATGGCAGACCGACTTTAAGGAGACAGTTTCAAATACAGAACCAGATGTGGCCAAGCCGGAGTCAACCAAGTCGCACTAGCGAAACGCTATGATCCTTGCTGAGCGTCGTGAAATCCTTGAATCGTCCGAGGAGTCGGACGATCCGTCTCAAAGACAGAGTCGGTGGCTCGAGAGTAATCGAGGTGGTGGCAAGGGTCAGTTTAATGATGATGACGGTGATGCAGTGATGCGTCACGATCAATACGACTGTACTGGTCGTGGTGTCAGTGCTTATATTGACACCACACAAGAAGCCATAGATCGTGGCATTTTGCACATTGCTCCCTAGAAAAAAGCGTGGCTGTTTCCTCAGCTAGTGTTGGATCGCTTGTCCGACACAGTAAGCGATCAATATCGAATAGGGCTTTTCGATTCATCAAGACCTCATGGCCTTGACTTTGGTGCGAGTGACTTTAGCACGGAGCATATTTTCACATCGATATGTTCTTCAAACATTAATGGTACAGCGGTTCTTATAAACTTGATAGTGTCTCGTTGATCCAGGTATTGAACGCGATCATTCACAATGTTATTGAGTTTGGACGCGATGCCTGTCTTGACAAGCGGACACTATATCACAATAGGTTTGAGAAGCGGACTTCTACCGGGGCACGTTACAAACTGCATCGATTATTTAGAGAAGCCGGGTTGCCATAACTTTTCTGGGTTTGATGCGTGCCAATGTTTTGCGAGCAACTTGGCACGAGTTTCATAAAAATCTTACTCAATGACTGATCCCTGATGGAGGGCTCGTGTCTCGTCGAGGATTTATGAGGGGGTAGTTAGTTTGCAATCACTCAACAAACGCGCTGGGAGTTCGTTTTCCGACGGGCCTTCTTCGGCATCGAATGTGCGTTGTCATATTGCTTGAGATAACCCAGTTCGTCCACCATTAGTTGCGACCGAGGCTTCTAACTATCCGCCGAGGGTGGATAGCCGCGCTACCGGACGAGTTAGCTCTTCCGACATCCTTTCACAACGCGGTGGTTTAACAGGAGTTCCACGAAGAAGCGCTGACCGCCGCGAGCATGAACCAAAAGATGAGGGAAAGGAGGGTACACTTCGTCTGACGGATTTTCAGACCAACCTGATGCTGTGATTTAGTTTGACGCGTAACGTGTAAGTTTCGCGGGGACCTCGAACACGAAAGGGGTAGTCATCTGGAATATCTTGGCAATGTGAACCTTCTGAACTCAGATCGGGAGAAGGACAGAGAACAGTATGCCTTTCCCAGCCTACGAATAAGCGGGAATAGCTTTCTCTTTGCGGCGAGCTAGGGGAATCTATTCAGGATATCTCTCGGTTTTGCGGGGAGATATCAGAGCTTCAAACTCGAGCTGAGAGTCAGCACTGCGGGCACAAGTAGATGTTGGAGATGCTTGAGCGTAAGGGATTTCTTCACCGAAAGAAGCCCCGTATTAGTAGTACGGACTGAGACTACCGAAGTAGAACGTAGGATGTGTGCGCATCTTACGGAGTAGTTCAATCGTATAATCGTTGCCTAGGCAGCGCAGCACACGAAACTGATTGATGAACCTGGGTAGTAACTTGTTACTGTTAAGGCGTGATGTTGCATCTACGTGTGTCAGCTATATACTACATGTATAGGGTTGTATTGTCGTTGATATATAGGATGCATTGCACGGCTGGGTCAGAGTATCAAATCGGCTCAGTCGTTTGGTAAGGAGGATGTTAGTAGGTTGAGTGCGGATTCTATACCAGCCGTGGTCAAGTAATTGCGGTTGACTACCGTGACCTGGTGTTTGGGGTTCACCAGAGCCTTGACCTCCCTGAGGCTACGTTCCCCACACCACGCAATCACTTTTGCTCAGTATAGGGTATAGTGGGGGTTTTACTGCAGGTATATTACGAGCCGTAATTACCCAAGAAAGGACACGTGGCATTGGAGAGATAGGAGAGTGAATTCGGTGGATGAGAGGCATCGGCTTCTGATAGCCATTGATTTGATTTGTGTAACCAACTAAATACGAACTCACTTTTCGGTTTTCCATCTCGGCCGTAAGCCAGACTCATAAAGGAGTAGTTCGAAAGCCTTAATTGATGCAACAGTTGCTACCCACGTCAGTCAATATGTGTCAAGGTAGGTTTACCGTAAATAGTAGTATCGAGTCACCCTCACTGAACTAAACATTTTCCCTTCCATTATTGTGAGCGTTCCGTTTTTGTCGATTTTCTGCTTCTGCGATAGATTCGTCTAAGAAAAGTACAGACGTTCCGCGAGCCAGTATGACTTCATCTGCTGAATCGCTTTCTTTATCGACAGTTCTCTTGGAGTGTCCATTAGCAAGATCACTTGTTGCATCAGCGAGTGTGTCTTCGTACTCACTAGGTGTGATGCGGATTTGATCAGTATCGTGGTGAGTAAGAGCATGCTCGCTCTTCCTTTCCTCTTCTTTACCGAAGTCAATGTGATCGACATCAGCATCGAACGTGGTGACTGCATGATCATCACTTGACGAGTGAAAGTCGGATTGGCGTTCGCACTAATGAGTCCCCCTAGACAGGAGTCAAATTCTAAGAAGTTGAGGCGCGTATTCCTTAAGCCATTCACGAAGAACGTCGTGTGCGTCGTCGAAGCGTGTACTGAGTTGCTGTAGCGAGTTTCATCATCGGCAAGGAATCGCTCCAATTCGTAAAAGAATAGACGTGTCTTTGAAGGATCTTCTCGAGGAAACGATTGGCGCGTTAATTATGATCATCTGTTTTAGGATGTTCACACGTGGACATCTTTAAGCGCGTTCTAAGTGTTTTGAACACATAAAGCTAGAACGTAGCTGTGAACCGTGGTTCCCGATCGGACACGAGTTCACGAGGCAACCCACGAAGGCAAAAGACCTTGTCGATAAGGACACGGGCACAAGCTGATGCGTTGATTGATTCGGGCACAGCAACCAGATGCACCATCATGCTGAACCTGCCAACGGACACAAGAATACCAGTATTCTTGTGTGGTTCAACGAGTAATCCAAAAACGATGTCCTATGAAACAGATTCGTAGCACTGCCGGGACGGGCAGAGGCTGCAACGGGGCACGAAGGGAGGGGCTAGACTTCACTCGTTGATAGAGATCACAGGACCGAAGGTAGTTGCGCACGAACTGATACTGGCAGCTCCAGTAAAAGCCGCGGGTCACGGTGCGATGTGTTTTCTCTCGACCAAGATGTCCACCAACAGGTGCGTCGTGGTTCTCATATATGATACGTACTCAAATATCGCAATGGTTTGGTACGTCGACACGAGGCGTGTCGCCAGCACCAGCTAAATATTGTATTAAGCCGTTGCGAACTGTATATATATCTGTATAGGATTGAGATACTGGCGAAAACACATCGCACCGATACCCGGATGTTTGCGAGAGATGATGCATAAATCGCACCATCTCCGGATCATACGCCTTCCGTATGTCTTCCAATAAGGTTGATGACGGGACAATCGAAGTCAGTACCGCGACAGTGGTCGGATCAGTATCGGCACAGCCGGTTTGGAATCGAGCCGGCGCGAGAGTGCGACAGCGCCGGCATTAAGGCGTCCTGGATTATTCTCGACGAAGAAGTTGTACTCCGTGAAGAATGACATCCACCTCGCTATCCAATGCGAGAGGTGTGGACTATTTACGGTCGTGCGTAAAGACGCATGGTCCGTATAGTTAGTAAAAATTCTGTCGCATAGCAGATAGAATCTGAATTTCACCAACGCGTACTTCATGAAAAGGAGTTCCTTGTCGTGGACGGGGTAGTTGAGTTCTTCTGGTTGCAAATGGCGTGACTGATACTAGAAGACACGCTCCTCGTCTTCTTCATCGTACTGCATTAATCCACAGCCGATAGCAAAGTCCTTGGCATCGTAGACTACACGGAATGGCCTATCTTGGTCTGCGAATGACAAAACTAACGATAGTATCAAGCTTTGCTTCATACCTATCAAAGAGCGCAGAAAATCGGCACTCTATACCCACTTTTCCCTTTTTTTAATACACCATACAGATGGACAGTCATATCGGCGTAATTGTGCGAATATTTGTGCAAATACGCCGCCAGGCCAAGGAACTTTTGAAGTCCTTTTGCATCTGCAGGCACCGGCCAGTCGAAAATCGCTTTGGTATTTCGGGATTGGGTCGAACGCCATGCTTACTCGCGATGCAACCAAAAAGTGGTATTTCGCTAACAGCAAATATACACTTCTTGCGGTTGGCGTACAACTTATGCTCGCGCATTGGTGTAAGAACTATCCGGACGTGGAGTTGGTGCACTTCCACATCCGACTGTCCCACCATATCCTGGCTATGTACGAATACATCATCGAAGTAACTAGATCCGAACTCTCGGACGGATCTAAATAGATTCGTTACACATCTGTTGAATGTTGCAGGGGCATTACTTAGCCCTTGTGGAATTACTAACCACTCCCAAAGCATACCGCTTGGAGTTATCACTGCAGTATAGGAAACGTCTCTTTTGCGCGTAAGGATCTGATAAGACCCATCCATCAGATCCATGGATGAAAAGATGGTACTCTTAGCCAAACCATCTATGATGACAACTTTTCCTTGGTATTGGTATTTGAGCCCGTACAGAGGCAGCATTCACCTTTTGAAGGCTTATACTATCCGCCATCCTCCCGTGGCCTTTCCCACAGAAGGTCGGAGATCTATGCGCAGAGGTGGACTTCCTCACATGGCCGGCTGCTAAGCGATCTGCAAGGAATTGTCGATCGCTAGTACTTTTTCACGAGGCAATGGCCATTGCTTCATAATACAATACTTCGAACCCGGTTTCAGGTCGATTTCGTAATAAGTACCTTAGCGCTTAGGTAACTCGCACGGGACTGCTTCTGGGAATACATCCCTGAATTCATCAAATCATCGTAGAGAGGTTGCTTCGAGAGATTTCCACGATTGAGATGTATATCGCTCAATCAGAGTCTTCCATCAAGGACGCTCTCGTCCATTGATGCGCAACTGAGAACTCGTTCATCTTCGGCAAAGCCCATTGCCGATCGGATATCACTGACGTACTCATCTTCCGCGACGAGTACGAAGATCTGCTTGACTTTGCCACTACGCAGATCGCACAAGAACCTCTTTTGGTTCAGCGGGGGTAACTGAGTGATCTCCAAAGTTAACTTCGGAGGCGCGATCAGATCAAGCATAGGTAGACATATGCTTGATCCGTCATTAACCAGGACATTCAATGTCTCTGTCATCTCATGGCAACTTATTTCCACAGTCTGTTGGGGACTTATTCCCTCAACTCTAGTCTCTTGGGCTATTCATCTCCGTATTGAAAATACTTGACAATCGGTTGATTATTATCTGGGTGTTGTCTATTAAGGAAGCAACCATGCTCCGGTCCGCTCGACTTATTCGAGAGGTGGGCCTTCGGCGCTTCCTGCACTGTTATGCAGTCTTTGGAAACTTGTTCCACAATCCATGACGTTCATCAGATAGCCGTCTGATGAAAAAGTGTCAGGCATATCGACACTTCGTCGATGCCAGCTGACTTGTGGCTTGTACCTTCTGAGCCACGGTAAACCAAGGATAACATAAAATCCGTCATCCAAGTCCAATACGATGAATTCAGCGTCGTTTTTGGACTTCTTTCAGTCGATGGGAAATCCCTACTACATGTTATATCACGGTTACGGATGCGCCTGTCGCAAGTCGTACCGCCATCCTCGTTAGAGGGATCACGTGCTTAATAAATTTGAGCTTCTTGTCGGACAGAGGTGTTAGACTAGGGCCTGTAGAGACATGTCCTTTTCACTTCGAGTTTCAAGGTAATGAGGTAGACCTCATTACCAGATACAGTAACACATAATGATAGCATGTTGGGTGCAATTCTCGTCAAGAGACCTGCAAATTCACTTGACGTTGACAAATCAGTAAGGTGCTCCGCACCTACTGTCCCTGTATCCGTAACGGCGTTTCATTCTCTCAACAGCGTCGGACTCACGCCTTGGTCCGTTCTTGGCCGCTTGACGGCTACTGTTTTGTGCGGTACGTGGAACCGCGTTAGGGGTCTGCATTCGTATGCATATAGCCCTGGCTTTCGACACCTATTGCATGTCTGCAATTTCTTATAATTGGTAACGTGAGAGCTATCACTCTCAGCGTAACAGAGGTCCATCGGTTCTGGGCCTCCGCTTACCTGTCACCTCAGGGAACGATAGGGGTTTGAACTCACGTGAGCTTGTTTCACACTGAAATTTTCTTGTTTCGCAACTCGGATTGCCACTTCCAGGGTATCAAGTTCCAACCTGGAGAGATAGGTCGTGACTGGACCGTCTGTGAGACCCTGCATGAACAACGTGATCAACGTTTGTTTATTCAGCGGATTGGACGTGATGCAACTCGCAAGATGACATATGTACTGAATGTACGAGTTTACATCACGTTTGCCTTGTTTGAGTTTCAGGAGTTCAGAGCGATCCCTGAACTCAGCTCGCGGCAGTTCAAAGCTGATTGTGAGCCTGGATTTGAAGACCTTTAACGACCCAAACACATAGGATCGTGAAGCTTGAGGCCCAAGACCCAAGTCTCCGCAAGCCCTGCTAAGTTCGATTGAACAAATGCGACCTACATTTGCTCATTGACGACGTGACGAGCCCTTATAGCGTCATCTATTTCAACAAAACATCTCAGCAGAGAAGCTTCTTCAGCTGCTCTGTATTTGAAGATTATAATCTTCAGTGATTTGGGTCGACATGAGTATGTCGACCCGGTAGCAGCAGCCTGCTGCTGTCTCAACAGCTCTGTCTGTTGAGAACCTTGTTGGTAAGCAAAGCTACCTTTTTCCGTTCAGCGTCAAGTTCATTCCAGACGAACTTGGCGATGGTGGCGTGTTGCCCGTCTAGACCCAGCGTGGACAGCATTGCGCCTACGGCTTCTTCTCCTATCGTCGAGCACAAACTTTTGACGTCATCTCACTCAATTTGATCAAGTGAGAGTAGCTCTCGTGCGTTGAATCGAATTCTTCCGCTTCATCATCCAGCATGTTCATCATCCAGTCCGATGAACGGACGACAACGTGCGACCAGGTGTAACGGGACACCGAGTGCGTGTACTGTCACAGTACAAACTGCTTGCACTGAACACAGAGTATGTAGGTGCCTCGAAACTTCATGCACACGCGTCGTGCAGAGAAATGTTTTAACACGAGAAAAGGGGAAAAGTAGAACTGTATTTAGTATAGTTAAATCTCCTGTTAACAAATCCTATTTAGTCTTCTTTTAACTAGATGAACGCGATCATGCTCACCCATGATCACGTTCTTCTGTCGTGTCTCGGCCTTTATTGGTTGATATCATTCATCTGCATCAACCAATGAGCAGTGTATTACTTCTGCATCACAATATTTCTTAATAAGCTGATAATTTGAGAATATGATGTCTGGCCTAACATAATATTCATACTTGATAATTACCTTATGCAAAGTATCATGTGACGGAGGCACCCCGTTACAACGTGGTTAGCACCTTTTATAGCTCAAAATGGGCATCAAATTTATGTACGTATAATTTACTTCCATAGTCTCAAAGTTTGTGGAACCACAACTGCTCACAGCAGTTATCGTTTTAGTAGCATGTAGCTCTTGATATACCACGTGTCATGAGCTTAGCGTACTAGGGTTTGTACAGACAGTAGTGTCAGCCTGTGAAAGTATGAAGTGGGACAGCTCTGTGAGCACAGACACCATTTGTGAAAGGTTCACATACAGTTTTTAAGCATTCATGAAAGCGCTTTGGTGGCCTTCCATTGTCAGGAAAGCTTATTCTATACAATTAGAATCTCGAAACTCTCGGTAGATTTTACAATGCAGCATCACAAAACGCAAAATTTAGTTTATGTCGTATTAAGTAGCCGTTTATCTGCGAATTTTATAATAGCCAATATGAGCGGTATTTCTCTCCGATGAAGCAAACATATCTCAAAATTGCTAACGTTACGTCACGATAAAATTCATCGGTGGGACGAATAGTGACAAATAATTACACTATTAGCGAACATGTTCTTCTGCATCTATTTGCTCCATAATTTTTTGCGAAGGAATAGTATTGACCACATCGTGAGAATATTCATCTTCTCACCCACTTTGTACTATCATCACCTCCATCCATAATCACTGTCTACTATGCGATATCTTTATCTTCCTAGCTTAATTTCGAAACATTCTGTTGGTTTTCTTGCTGTTTATCTGGCTGCTGAAAGCATTCTTCATAAAAGAAACATCTAGCGTGGCGGATCTACCCTACCTCCTATGTCAGAGTAATACTTACAGACTCGTACAAACTCGTAGAGTCTCTTATTATATCAAACCAAGCGGGTATTAACTTAAAGGGTCTCAAGTCCTTACAGACTTAGTGAGACGTAACTCCAAGTATCTGAACAAGCTCGCAAGCTTCTAGTCAGGGGACTAATGACTCCAAGGAATCACGTGGCACTAATGCCCAAGGGTACTGGCCTTCATACAGGCTCTTAACTCTTACGACCAAAGATGTCTTAGAAAGAAACGTGTCTGAAACTGATCAAAAGGGGAACTGAATGTATTTACTGATTTATAGCCATGATAAACCTCACTTACGTCTTTAACCTTAAACCTATGCTGCCTAATCGAATAGTCCTCATGGAGGTTCTTCTTGTGTACCACACCAGAACTACGTCGCCTCTATGAAGACCCTATTACGATCGATACCATCTATCCTTAATGGATAAGATACGGTATTATCGCTTAGCGTATGTGATACAAAAGTACGCCTTATCAGTGAAACTGATCTCTTTATTTGTAAATCACACCAATGTACCTGGTTATCACATCCGTTTGGATAACCCCGTTACACCCCCCCACTAAACAGTCGATACCCCGAATCGACATTCTTCACCTTTCTCATTGAGATAGCTCGGAGAGAACAGATAACCTTACGGTTGTGCTTGCGACACCTTACTCATCAATGGCGAAGTCGTCGCATTCCTCCGAGCCTTTGGAAGACATCATACGAGAAGAGAACATCGTTGATTCTGACAGTGAAACTGTCATGGAAGAGGGTGAAACCCCTGAACCTGCCACTTCAGCGTCGTGCGAACCTTCGTGTATAGCACCATCCCGTTTTTGGAACGAAGCACGGCACAAGCGCTACAGCGTTGCGTGCTCAATTACGCTTGATGAACCTATCATCACAACAAGCTCGATGAGCA
>JH598278.1:394925-424252 GCA_000173235.2 Hyaloperonospora arabidopsidis Emoy2
GTGGTGGATTCAAGAGATGAACAGTCATCTCGTCGTAATTGTGCGAGTATTCGTGCAAATACGCCGCAAGGCCAAGGAACTTTCGACATCCTTTTATGTTGGTAGGCACCGGCCAGTCAGTGGTCGCCTTGATCTTTTCCGGATCGGGCCGGACGCCGTGCTTACCCACGATGCATCCAAGAAGTGGTTTTTCGCTAGCAGCAAAATGCACTTCTTGAGGTTGGCGTACAAACTTACGCTCACGAATCAGTGTAAGAAACTTTCGGACGTGTAGTCGGTGGACTTCCAAATCCGTCTGTCCATCCATGGCCCGGCTATGGACGAACACGTCATCGAAATAGCTAGGTGCGAATTCTCGCACTGATCTCAACAGATTCGTAACGCATCTGTTGAACGTAGCAGGGGCATTACTAGCCACTCCCAAAGCATACCGCTTGGGGTGCTCACTGCTGTATAAGGAATGTCCTTTTCACGCATAACGATCTGATAGAACCCGTCCATCAGATTCATCGATGAAAAGATGGTACTCCTTGACATACCATCTATAAGGACATCCTTTCTTGGTATCGGCGTTTGAGCCGGTACAGTTGCAGCATTCAACTTGTTGAAGGCATGTACTATCTGCCATCCTCCTGTGGCCTTTCGGACACAGAAGGTCGGAGAGCTATGTGGGGAAGTAGATCCCCTCATATGGCCCGCTGCCAAGCGATCGGCAAAGAATTTGTCAATCGCTAGTACTGTTCATGAGGCAGTGGCCATTGCTTCATGACACAGTACTTTGAACCTGGTTTCAGGTCTATCTCATGACGAGTACAATTATCCTTGGGTAGCTCGCACGGCACTGTTTCTGGGAACACATCTCTGAATTCCTTCAAATCATCGTAGATAGGATTTGACTTGAGCAATTCCCACAATTTGGATGTATATCGCTCAATCCGAGTCTTCTCATCAAGGACACTCTCGTCCATTGATGAGCTGCTGAGAACGCTTTCATTCTCAGCAAATACCATTCCCGACTGAATATCGGTTACGTACTCATCTTCCGCGACGAGTACGCAAATCAGCTTGACTTTGCCACTACGCAGATCACGCAAGAAACTTTTCTGTTCGATCGTGGGCAATTGAATGATCTCAGAGGTTGTCTTCGGAGGCGCGATCATATCAAGTTGGTATGTCCCTATACTTGATCTGTCATTGACTAGGACATTCAATGTCTCTGTTGTCTCCTGGGAACTTATTTCCACCGTTGGGTGGGAACTTATTCCCTCACTAGCCTCTTGGGCTATCTCATCATCTGACACGAGTGAAATTGCTCCCTCGTTATCCTCTGGCGGTGGTTGCTCTATCGCGGCCAGGTCTTCTACGTGCGATTCTCCAATCGCACTAAGACCATCGTATTGCCAATCATTGACAATCGGTTCAATTATAATTGGGTTTTGTCCGTTTGGAGGACACCCATGCCCCAGTCCACTCGACTTATTCGGGTGGTGGGCCTCAGCGCGACCTGCATCTCAATGCAGTCGCCGGAATCTGGCTCCATGGTGTGGCGATCAGCCACTCCATGGCCATTTGCAGTTGTACTAACGAACGAACCACGCGCGAGCCATCGCACTCGCTCGTAGTACACCCAAATGTTAGTGGGCGATCCATGGCGTTCATCAGATGGCCATCTGGTGAACAAGTGACAGGCATATCGACTGTTCGTCGGTGCCAGCTGACTTGTGGCTCGTACTTTCTGAGCCACGGCAGTCCAAGGATGACATCAAATTTGTCATCCAAGTCTAATATGATGAAGTCATCATCGTATTGGACTCCCTTCAGTGTATAGGTAATACCCACTACACGTTTCATCACTGTTACGGATGCGCCTGTCTCGAGGCGCACCGTCATCCTCGTTGGAGGGATCTCTCGCTCAACATATTCGAGCTCTCTGTTGTCTAGCGATTGGCGTATTACAAAGTTGTTCGACGCCCAACAATCGACTAGGGCTCGAAGCGACATGCTTTGTGTCACTTCGAGTTTCAAGGTAATGCTTGAAACCTCATTACCAGAAGCAGCAACACACAATGACTGAGTGTTGGGAGCAACTTTCGTCAAGAGGCCTGAAAACTCACTTGACGTTGCTGGATAAGTAGGGTGCTCCTCACCTACTGACCCTGACTGTTTTTGGCTGTCCGTTACGTTGTTGCGTTTTCGCAACAACGTCGGACCCACGCCTTGGACCTCTCTTGGCCGCTTGGCGGTTACTGTTTCCTGCGGTACGTGGTACCGCCGTCGGGGCACAGCATTCATATGCGTAATTCCCTGTCTTCTGACATTTATTGCATTTCTGCAATCTTATAGTTGTTAGCACGGGAGCTCTCGCTCCTCGCGTTACAGAGGTCCATTGGTTCTGGGCCTCCATCTTCCTGTCGTCTCGACGGACGATAGGAATTCGAATTCGCGTGAGCCTTTTTCACGCTGAAGTCTTCCTGTTCCGCACCCCTTTCGCCTCTTCCAGGGTGTTGAACTCCAACCGGAACAGGTAGGTTTTAACAGGACCATCAGTCAAACCCTTTATGAACAACGTAACCAACGTGTGTTGATTCAGTGGGTCGACTGTTATCCAACTGGTAAGGTGACGTATGTACTGAATGTACGAGTGTACGTCACATTTACCTTGCTTGATTCTCAGGAGTTTAGAGCGAGCCCTGAGCTCAGCTCGCGGAGGCTCAAAAGTTTGCCTTAGCAGGGACTTGAAGACATCCAACGACCCAAAGACATATGGGTCGTGTAACTTAAGGCCCAAGGCCCACGTCTTTGCACGTCCTGCCCAGTTCGATTAAGCAAATGTGATCTGCACTTCTTCATCGACGATATGACGAGCCCTTATGGCATCGTCTAGTTCCACGAACCATCTCAACAGAGAGTCTTCATCGGCTCCCTTGTACTTTGAGATGTCAATCTTTATAGTCTCTGGTCGACGTGTATACGTCGACCCGGTAGCTGGTCTGCTGCTGTCTCAACAGTTTAAACTGATAAGCACTATGTTCTCTCAACAGCTCTGTCTGTTGAGAAACTTGTTGGTGAAGCAAGGTTACCTTTCCCGCTCGACGTCAAGTTCATTATGAATAAACTTGGCGATGGTGGCGTGCTGGCCGTCTGGCCCAGAGCGGACAGCAGTGCGCCAACGGCTTCTTGCCCTATCGTCGAACTCAGGCGTTCGACGGCATCCCATTTGATTTGACTCAAATGGGAGTAGCTTTCATGCGTAGGATGAAAATCATCCCCCTTATTGTCCAACATGTTCATGGTCGTTGAACGGACTACGAAGTGCTACCAGGTGTAACGGGGCACACCTTATTCAATTAACTGAATAAACCTTGCACTGCTGATAGTGCAAGGGTGTGTGCGTCCGACCACCTCACGTGCACGTACTTGTAGAGGAAGATTGTTGTACGGATTAAGAGTCCTCAGTAAAGGTAAAAAGTAGAACTGTATTTAGTATAGTTAATCCTTTTAATAAATTCCTATTTGACTTCATTTAGCTATTTCTAAATACAAACATGTATTGTTACTATCTGCGCACCACTCATTGCGTGCTTCTGTCGTGGCGAGGCTTTATTGGTTGATACGCGAAAGACGTCATTCCGCTGACGTCATCCAATGACGTCATTCCCTGACTTCTCCCTTACTGGTACATACCGGTATCCACCGGTATATCGAAGCTTAGTCTTCCGCTTGATTCAATACTTGACGCAGCTTGACGAGGTGTCTTCTTCACAGCCGCCGTCTTTTCAACACTCCCTCTCGACTCGTTAGCTGCGGCACCTTGGATCCCAAGTCGATCGCGAAGGCTTTCAAATTGTACAGCGGCGATCGGCTTGGTCATCATGTCCGCCAGCATATCTTGAGTCGAACAATACTCCAGAATGACTTCACCCGATTCCACCCTCTCACGCACAAAATGGTATTTATCCATAACACGGCTAGGTGTACCTTACACGTACTAAGTGCGATCTAGCCTGCCCCCCCTCATAGGTATATAGGCATACTCAATATCACTCTTGGCCAGGTCAATATTGTGGCGCACACTATAGCCACTTCACTGTCTTGAAGCTTGTTCTCTGGCCACACTTGCACACGCAGACAGTCGGACATTGTACGCTCTGCTGGTGTGTGTCCTCAGATGTTTGTATCTGTCTGATTTGTACGATCGAGTTCCGTGACTCAAAGGGGCTGTTTGGATTGGATGACTCTGATTCCGACCCAGAGTCTCGATCCTATATCAACCAATGAGCAGTGTGTTACATCTGCGGGGCAATATTATCTATTAGGATAATATTGTGAGAATATCGTGTTTGTCCTAACATAATATTCATGCTTGCTAATTACCTTATGTAAATTATCATGTAACGGAGGCACCCCGTTACACAGTTGATGCTGACGAGGTTTGGATACTGACTCTTGGCTCGTGACTATTTGTTCGACGGGATATGACATTCATTCGGAGAAGCGCTGCAGGAGCACGATGTCGAGCCCGAGGTCCAGAGAAGGAGGGCGACGAACATAACGAAATGGAATTTGATGTGAGCAAGCGCAGGTGGGCACGCGGATGATATTTCTATTGTACAACGAACGACTGATACAATGGGTGAATTGGTGAAGGCTGGTGAATTGCTCATACTAGGCTTCAGCACGCGAGTTAGGTAGGCCGGCCCTGCTAGGTGTCATTCCAACATACGCGCCCTTCACCGGTGGGCCATAAAGTCATATCGGCCAGAACTTTGGCAGATTTGCAGGAACAACTGGAACAACGCCCTTGAAACACCTCGATGTTTTCTTTTGTGAACGCTCGTCGTTGTTATTCGCATCTAGAGCTAAGCTACAAAATTGTGTTGCCACAAGAGATATAGACAGATAGCGGAGAGGTTTATACTGTTGTGGGTCGATTCCACTCCAGCCATATATTTTTTCGAAAATAGTTTCATGACTCGTACATTAAAGTCATGCTCAAGCTACTTACGTTCTCAGCTAAGCATTGTCGAAGTACATTTTGAAAGCTCGCTCACGACTGCTTAACGCATTCGACCAGGAAGGAATACCACATCATGCTGCAAGTCTCATTGATCGCGGAGTGATTTTAGTCCATTGTATAAAGTACCCATGTAACACACTGCCTCGAACGTCCCTTGCCCTTTGATGACATTTCGTTCTCCACTACTTTTCCTTACCTTGTTTTCAAGAGAGGTAACTGTGTGTGTAGTCACACAAGTTGTATCAGTGGGGGGCGACCGCAATCTTGCTGGCATCTTTTCTTTCCTCATTGGAACTGAATAAGCGCTGAAGCCTCGATTCGACATGCGACTCCTTCCGGTACGACTCTGACTTGGCCACGGTGCGGCGAGGTGTCATCATTAGAACTAGACAGAGTCACATGACCGCTGTGGATAGTCGGGTCCAATTGCGGCACGAAGCCGACGAATTTCGCTTGTCCTTTCTTTCACAAATACCTAAGCTTTGTTCCAGAACAGAGCGAGCCTGTTAACATGGCATAGTATTCGATGCCCATCTCCAACATCGTTGGGATTCCTGGACAGTAGCGAAAGTTTATATTCGAATGCCGCTTTCCTGTCGTGTGTTTGGTCTTGTAGAGCTTTAAAACTCAGTCGTAGCGATTCGATACCATCAGTCGCTAGGATTCCTGCCAGCGATCAGCAGCCCCGTCTCAAGTTTGGGATCGTGCACACGGACTAACGGATACCAAATTTAGACACGCTGCAATTTGCTACCAAGCAAATCAAAAATACGTCTACCGTCTAGGTCGTCAGGCTGACAATCGTTGTGTAGCATTAATAACGTGTTGGAGCATCGAAGAACCACCGGCTCACATCTGTTAGGTATGTCTGCAGACACACGCGTGTAAGAGTTAATTTCTCGGTCGTTGGATAAGGAAAAAGAAGCCACACGAGGAGGGGGGGGTTAGAGGAGCTACCATAACTCCTTAGTCAGAGGAAGACTTCTAGACTCGTAGAGTTCTTAATAAATCAAACTAAAAGTGTATTACCTCAAAGGGTCTCAAGTCTTGCAGACTTAGTGAGACTTAACTCTAAGTGTATGTACAAGCTCGCAAGCTTCTAGTACTGGTTCAGGGGACTACGACTCCAAGGAATCACGTGGCACTAATGCCCAAGAGTACTTAGCCTTTACTCAGGCACTTAACTCTTATGACCATAGACGTCTTAGAAAAAAACGTGTCTGAAACTGATCAAAAGGGGAACTGAATGTATTTACTGATTTATAGCCATGATAAACCTCACTTACGTCTTTAACCTTAAACCTATGCTGCCTAATCGAATAGTCCTCATGGAGGTTCTTCTTGTGTACCACACCAGAACTACGTCGCCTCTATGAAGACCCTATTACGATCGATACCATCTATCCTTAATGGATAAGATACGGTATTATCGCTTAGCGTATGTGATACAAAAGTACGCCTTATCAGTGAAACTGATCTCTTTATTTGTAAATCACACCAATGTACCTGGTTATCACATCCGTTTGGATAACCCCGTTACACCCCCCCACTAAACAGTCGATACCCCGAATCGACATTCTTCACCTTTCTCATTGAGATAGCTCGGAGAGAACAGATAACCTTACGGTTGTGCTTGCGACACCTTACTCATCAATGGCGAAGTCGTCGCATTCCTCCGAGCCTTTGGAAGACATCATACGAGAAGAGAACATCGTTGATTCTGACAGTGAAACTGTCATGGAAGAGGGTGAAACCCCTGAACCTGCCACTTCAGCGTCGTGCGAACCTTCGTGTATAGCACCAATCCCGTTTTTGGAACGAAGCACGGCACAAGCGCTAACAGCGTTGCGTGGCTCAATTACGCTTGATGAACCTATCATCACCAACAAGCTCGATGAGCAACAGCAACGCTATATTGAGGAAAATGAGAGAGATAGACGTCTATCTCAGACAATCGCTACTGCTGAAGCGCATTCGGACTATCGCTTCAAGCCTTTGAGCGTTGATGAGTTGTTGCGAAAGTTCGCAGGGCAGCCCTTGACTACTTGGTCCATAGGGCGCGAGGCTACGACGTCTGACGATATTGCCGAACGAGATGCTATCAGAGAGAGATACTTGACTCTCGAAGCGACGACGATCTCCGAGCATCAACTCAAAATCACAGAACAAGCACGTGGTGCCTCTTTACCAACGCAGAGAACGATCCCGATCGTTTTGTACCCCGGCGAGAGTGAGGCCGAAGATGATAATACGTTCACTCGCTGGGATCATAGGGCTCGTCGCTTGCCCAGTATGAATGCCTTTAAAGCTAGTGCCTCCAAGGCCGACGTTCGGTTAGAGCACAAACTGCGCTATTAATTTGCTAAGTTGAAGGCTAAAGTCCAGCTACGTTCTCTGTATCGCAACCAGTATGCAAAACCAGTTGCTGGTCAAACCACCGCTGTTTCGACTGTGCCAACAGCCGCGGGTCACTTGGTATTGACGAGCGAGCCGTACATCCTCACAACTATTGGTGGGAAGCGCGTTTGGATGCAAGCTGACCCCCACCACGACGCTCAAAGACGTCAACGGCGTACGGGCAATCTTGCCGAAGGGGTACCTCAAACCCCATGAGTTCTCAGACTCAGGGTATCCACGCCACTTCACCAGATACTGGTATTGACCTTTGTGACGACGCCGCTTCACAAGTCTCTCCATATGGAAATGTAAGTTCCCTTGCTCGTCGAGAAACGCAAGAGGGGGTCGGTGTTTCGGCACAGGCTCATGAAGACTTGGTGTCAGAGGTGACGCGACTCCACGAGTATTTCGTTCAAGTGAAGACTACACTGAATCAGTCTGTGACTGAGAGGAAGCAACTCCATGAGAATCTTGACCAAGTTCAGCGTGCTCGTGGACAGGCATCGAGTGAGTTAGCTAAGTTGAGTGAGCAGATGAACCGTCTAGGATCAATCGACTCTGTCTAGAAACGACTGCGGAAGGTGGAGTACAATCTGCCACGGCTGGATGGCCAGGTTGAGCTCTTGACGAAGATTCAGTTCTTGGGGGGACGACGTCCCACCCTCAGGCGCAAGCGCCTTCCGGTCCACGAGATTAGGATCATGATATGGCTTAAGCAAGTCAACGTAAACACTGAATGTGTGCGCAACTTGCGCGGGAGATTGAGTGTATAGGTAATGCCTTTATTCGCTATGATCGTAAACGGCCCAATAAAGCGCGGACGCAATTTCGTTTCGAAGACGGTAGACACTACATTTGTAGGTAGGTTTTTAGCGTTTAGTGAGACTTGGTCTTCAACTTCAAAGAATCAATACATCTTCTGCCTTTAGCATCAGCTTGTTCTTTTTGTTTGTCCTGGCTATCAGCCATTACATCACGCACATGTCGTAAGACACTAAAGCGCGTCGTGAGAAACTCGCTCACTTGTTTCTGCGTCGTGGTAGGGCTGATTTCAGCAATCTTGTCAGCAGACTCTCCCCCACCAAGCCCAGAACCACGTAGTGGGAACGTGAGCGGAACGCGGGGGTGCTAGAGAATATTCGCATAGAAGGGAGTAAAGCCGGTCGAGGCATGGACAGCGTTGTTCGACGCAAACTCAATGACAGGGAGCATCGAGCTCCAAGTCCGTGGCGACTTAGAACAAACACTGCGAAGAACATCGCCGATGATGCGATTAACTCGCTCCGTCTGATTATCGGTCTGCGGATGATCCGCTGTGGACATGTCCAATCGCGTGCCAAGCACCTTGAAGATGGAAGTCCAAAATTTAACGGTGAAGCGAGGTCGCGATCAGAGATGATTGCCAGTTGCAACCCGTGTTGACGAAACACACAATCGATAAACAGCATAGCCTTATCTTTGCCATCGATGGAATCCGGCACAGACGCTAAGTGAGCCATTTTGCTTAAACGGTCACAAAGGCCACAATTCCCGTATTGCCGTCACAGTCTTTGGGAAGACCGAACACAAAATCCATACTGATGGACTCCCAACATGGCGAGTGGCGCAGCCGAACGTGCCGAGGGTTTGACCCGCTGGCACGTTTCGCATGTACGCACGTATGCGATCACCCATTTGTAGATTTTAGGCCACCTGTAGTGTTGACTCACAGAGCCATAGGTATTTTCCCGGCCCAGATACCCACTGAGGGCAGTATCGTGGGCCTCAAAGAGGATTCGATATTTTAGATCCTCATTGTGAGGCACAACAATGCGATGGTATCCGCTACATATGTGCGATAGCACAAGAGGCCGTTATCGATGGAACATTGATGTAGGCTGGCCCGAAAAAGTGCCGACAAATGACTGTCCGAGTCCTTGTATTCCTCACTCTCAAGGGCATGAAACAATGCCACACATTGTGGATCCCGTGGATATGCCCACGAATTAACACCTCAATAGGAGACGAAAACGTCGTGACATGAGCAAGCTCATAATCAGGTCGGCGAGAGAGGGCATCGGCCAGCGTTTTTGTTTGCCTGGCTTATACTTCACCTCGAAGTTATATTCCGCAAAGAAGAAATTCCACTGAGCCATTCGCTGAGAGAGGCGAGGCGACTGTGTCGCCGTGCGTAATGACGCATGATCTGTGTAGACGACGAATGGCTTGGAGCCAAGCAGATGGACTCTAAATTTGACAAGCGCATACTTCATAGCAAGTAGCTCGTTGTCATGAACTGAATCGTTCTTTTCAGCAGCTTTCAGCTGACGAGATTCAAATGCGATAACTCGCTCGCGGCCTGCATCATCTGTTTGAAACAGGGTGCTGCCTACGGCAAAGTCGTATGCATCGCTGATAACACTAAAAGGGTACTCCGGATTTGGAAACGCCAACATGAGAGCATGGAGAAGACTCTCTTTTATTGTCCGAAATGCGTCATCATGAGTGTTGCCCCAGCGCCAATCCATGTCCTTCTTAAGGAGATTGGATAATGGCCGAGCCATATCAGCGTAATTTTTCACTATATTTGTGTAAGAAATTGGCAAGGCCAAGCCACTTACGGAATTCCTTTTGATTCAAAGGAATCTTCCAGTCCACTATAGCCTTGACCTTAGCGGTATCCGCTCTGGGGCCGCGCTTACCAATGAAACATCCTATAAAAGGAAATCTCTTCTGCACCAAAAATGCATTTAGACGCGTTGGCGTACAAGTTATTAGTGCGCATGCACTCGAGCACTGATCGCAAATGGATGATGTGATTTGCAACATCTGACCGACCTTGTTCGGCACAACTATGGACAAAAATGTCATCAAAGTAAGTCAGTGCGTAATCCTTTTGTGGGCGGAAAAGTTGCGTCACCAGACGATAAAACGTATTCGGAACATTAGACAGCCCTTGGGGCATCACCAGCCATTCCCATAGCATACCATTCGGAGTGCTCACTGCTATAAGCGAATTATCACTCGCTCGCATGAGCAATTGATAATATCCATCGACCAAGTCGAGTGCACTGTACATAGTATAACCAACCATGTTATTTTGAAAAACATCCTTTCAAGGAATGGGTGTCGTGTCGGAATAGTAGCCGCATTAAGCTTGTTAGAAGCATGCACAATACGCCACTTGCCGTTCGGCTTTTTGACCCAAAATGTCGCTGTCGAATGTAGATATTTACTCTCAAGTACCATTCCTACCTCGTGCTCGGCACGGAAGAAGTCATCAATGACATCACATTGCTCCTTAGGCAAGGGCCACTGTCGTGTGACACAGTATTTAGTATTAAGTCAATTTCATGATGGACACCTCTATCTGGAGGTAAAATCGAGGGTGGGTCGTGGCACACCACATCTTGAAATTCCTTGACGAAGGAATAAAAAGAATCACGAGGGTCTTTAAATATTGATGACCAACTACGCGCACTGAGTGCTGCTTTTGTGTCCTCCAGAACTGCTTCATCCAAAAGTGAAGAAGCGTTCAACTCTATGATGTCGGGCCGAATGACCACCACCTCTGAAAGGTTTCCATTCTTTACTGAGTGATCAAACTCATCGACCGACAACTCCTTGAGTTCTAAAAGCGAGCTTAACGAGGGTGTATAGCCTCAAGGCTAACCGTACCACCACAGACACTAGTCACTCGGTTGACAAGTATACAGCTGATAGTCATCATCATTTTTTGACACAGCAATCGCTCTATGTGATTCTTATCTCTCTGATAGATACCATCATAGAACGTAATTCGCTCTAAAGCAGAGCTGACGTCACTATTAACATCCGATGACGAGTCATTGGACATGACGTCGTCATCACGTGGATTACGTGCCACTTCACGTGCATCCGCTGAGCCGGGCTCGGGATGCCATAGTATATCACCAACAACGTCAATGTTGACATTCATCGCGTCGCTATCACAGCCAACGTCACTCAGTGGGTCCTTACGTGCCACTCCACGCTCATCTGATGGGTCCAACTCTCGATGACTTGACGCTTGGTCAACCAAGCTTTCAGCATTCAGTACGTTTCTCTCACACGACTATCACTTCACGGAGTACGTTCCGCTTCACTATCACGTATCGAGCTTTGCTCTATACTCATGTCTTCGACATCGTCCGAATCAACTAACTCTGACATTCCGATTTCCAGCATACTGACATTGTCAGCTAGTGGCTCGCGCCAATAACGCTTCTGATATTATCAGAGGTGGGCTCATGACTTTTCAAAACTCCGCTAGGGGCAGTGCGCGTGACGCCTAATGTTTTCGACCTCCAGTCGATCCATGGCTCATGGCTCATGGTTCATGGAGCTCAATCAATGCCATACCATAACAAGAATGAGATCATATCTTGAGTCCAAATCATGGACTAAACGGCGTTCGAAACTATCAAAATCGAAAGCTTTCACACCCAAGCTCACAGGAACTTCGGGTGCAGTGACTAGAGTTCCTGTCGCCAAGCGAACAGTGATCGTATCACCCCCGTGCGCTTTTGGCGCCTCAACATAACGTGGATCCCCTTCAAGGTAATAGCGTCTGACATAATAACCAGATGCACCGGAGTCGATCAAAATCGATCACGGTTTTTCAAAGCCCTTAACAGTCGCCTCTGCGACCAACAAGCCTCGCTTGTATTCACGTCCCGTGTTATAGTGCACGGGGCTCCTTGGGGCTAAGTTCTGCTCGCCACTACCTCCTAGAGGCTCAACAGAACCTAGTACTTCCCCAGCAGGGCGCCCCGCGCCTACTGGGAGTCTACGTTTTCTCGCACCGTACCATACTTCTGGTTAGCGGCGGAAGTTTGGCTTGAAGTATACTGGCGTGCCCTGCGTAAAGGGCAATTAGGTCGCAGGTGCTTTGTGCTTCCGCACGTGAAACATCGTCGAATGTTTCGATGCTGTTTTACAGCTCGAAGCTCTGCTTCTTCGTCCGTATCGGCGGGACTTAGTTCCATAAGATCCAGCCTATTAAATGAATTCATTGAGCTTGCCGAGTTTGGGTTGTAACCATGGGTGCCAAAACGGGCTGCCTTAAAGTTGAAGTCAGCGTTCAGCGCTACATCTCCAGCCGCCTCGAAGGAGGTGGGGTGTACCTGAAATACTTCCATTCGAGCCTCGCCAGTACGAATACCTTCCATGAAGATGGTAACCAAAACCATATCTGGTAGGGGATCAAGCTGCATAGCAACGATTAGTTCTCAGTTCCTGGACATAGTCCGATAGTTCTTTCTTGCCCTGACGGGCAGATAGGAAACGAGAACGCACCCGGTATGCCTGATTAGACGGACCTAACACTCGGGATATTTGCTGTTTTAGCAAATCCCATATGGGGAAAGCTTCGTCTATCGACGTGCTACACGTGAGAGCCCATTCCCTGGCTCTACTACCCAGTTTTGAGATAGCCATCCCAACTCGCTGTTGCTCCGACTGGGGCATAGCGGAGTTAATGGCCATTTCCACCTCCCTGATCCACAAGAGGAGAATATCCCCTTCTTTTCCCTCAAATGTCTTTACAGTCAAGACAAGGGGGCGAGCCTTTGTCTCTTCTCTGGTATCGGAACATACCGAGTAGGCATAGCCGATGCCAAATGGTCGTGTACTTGCCCAATCAAAGTGGCCTCAAACTGCATAAAAGCGTCAAGACGTGCACGAAAAATCATGTCAGGATCTTGTGCGAAGATTAGATCCACTTGTTCGTTCCCGACTAGCGCTCTGGGTTTCTCCAGCGCTAATCCTTGGGCCTCAGAGAGGTTTATCTTATTTCCATCCTTACAGAGGAACAGTCTTTAATAGACTCAGGGGTAGATCGACTACAAGTACTACCAAGTATAGCGGAGCTACCCTTAGGTCCTTTGTCAGAGGAAGACTTCTAGACTCGTAGAGTCTCTTATTATATCAAACCAAGCGGGTATTAACTTAAAGGGTCTCAAGTCTTTACAGACTTAGTGAGACGTAACTCCAAGTATCTGAACAAGCTCGCAAGCTTCTAGTCAGGGGACTAATGACTCCAAGGAATCACGTGGCACTAATGCCCAAGGGTACTGGCCTTCATACAGGCTCTTAACTCTTACGACCAAAGATGTCTTAGAAAGAAACGTGTCTGAAACTGATCAAAAGGGGAACTGAATGTATTTACTGATTTATAGCCATGATAAACCTCACTTACGTCTTTAACCTTAAACCTATGCTGCCTAATCGAATAGTCCTCATGGAGGTTCTTCTTGTGTACCACACCAGAACTACGTCGCCTCTATGAAGACCCTATTACGATAGATATCCTCTAACCATAACCGATAGGGTACGGTATTATCGCTTAGCGTATGTGGTACAAAAGTACGCCTTATCAGTGAAACTGATCTCTTTATTTGTAAATCACACCAATGTACCTGGTTATCACAACCGTTTGTGTAACCCCGTTATAGTTTTTATGGTGTCCGGGTGCATTTCAGCGAGCCTTCTTTGCCAACTTCGACTGAACACTTCCATGGAGGGTTTGTCTCGAAACAATGCAGAATTTCCGCCAGATCGTGTTTGTTGTCCTTGGTCGCAAAAAATGAATGACAACTCTGTCATCAAACTGGAAGCCTCGAGCTCGAAATGCCATAATTTTACAAGTAAGTCCCCGAGCTTTTGGGGGTCTTTTCTGCTGCTCGCTAGCCCCTCCTTTGTGAGACCCAGCATTTTGAGAGCAGTTCCAAGGGTTAAAGGCTTGGCCGCAGCTTGCATGTGTCTGCCTGGACCTTGTCCAAATTGCAATAGACGTGATAGTGAAGGTGGAAGGCGGGACCTCTGCTCGTTGTTTTGCTCGATCTCTTCGATTGGGGGGTCGTCTGGCTTGAAAGGGTTCGGCTTGACGGACGCCGTCGTCTCCTGACGAGGGGAATCAGTGAGCAAGTCGAAAGTAGTACCGTGGGGCTGATCACCGCTCGTGGTTGTTGATTCAATCTCTCTCCCCGAGGTGATGAACGAGGCCGTGAGAATCTGGTATACCAGGCGCATGATCGTATCCGACGGTTGCTTGACAAGTCGTGTAATGAACGAAATAGGCAGTGTGCGGTTCCCCTTGGCCGCAACGCGTCGACTATCTCCGGAGATTCAGTCACCGTACGTACTACATGAGTAGAAAACAATGATGAACATCGCAGTGTTGTGTGAATAAAAGCCTGGCTTCCCAACCATTTTGCTTTAAACAATTTTGCCCACACGCACGTCCAATGCTCAATGCGTAATTATTTATTGAAGGGCTAATCTGACTCTTTCAGCTAAAGCGTTCAAGTTTACCTCAATGAATATCGAGCGGGATACGTCGATGACGGCAGAAAGCGACAATTCATTACTAACCACGAGGTCACCATTCGACAATCGTGAAAAACGCAAAGGTAGCAGGACACAAGTGTTTAGCTGAGAAGCACGATGAATGAGGGCGAAGCGTGGAGCAAACTCAGCATCGCATGTGCCTTTAAAGATGTAGCTTTGTTCCCTTCTTGCTAGAGTTGCTTGATGCTCTTCAGTCACAGCTACGATATGTGCTTTCGCACGAGCGCCACGTGGCAAATACCAAATGATTGACGCGGCGAGCACTATGTTCCATGTGTACATGATCTCTGCGAAAAAACTGATCATTGCGGCGTTTCTGGTAGGAGTCCAAGGCGATCGCCAATCGCTGACCCTCCGTGACAGCTGGAGAAATAACGTAGGCGACAGCACTCTCATGGTTGCGGAACGGCGTGCACTGACTAATACGATCAATCACGCCACTGCCTGCCATCGGTATGATCTTCTTGGCTGACTGGATGAGGTCTAGCGTCAATCTCCAGACAAAAGCATGTCCGCCTTGTTTCCCATTTTTTGACCAAGGCATGCTGAAGGGTGATCGTGACATGTCTCACGTTCACTACCCGCGGACTGATAGCATCGTTGGCATCAGCGTATCACGACACCAGTGCGTGACCATTAACACACAGTGCAGAGATTGTCCGATGATTACCAATGGGATGAGGATTATCCTGAGAAGCATGGAGTTCACCAACGTTTCGTGTCCTCCATCAAGAGTTTCAAGTCGCGCCTTGTACTTGGGGCAGTCTGTCCAGACTATCACTTCAAACACGATTTCCGAACGAGCCGAATGGCAACAGTCGTCTCAATCTTCACCAGGCCTTCGTTATTTGACGAATTGTGCGACCAGAATGACATTCCGGGCAAGTTCGGACTGACAGCGCGCGGTAAAAGTCTTGCTGAAACAAAGCGTCGTAGTGAATCTGCCGCAACAGCAAATGATCTTAGGCAAAAAGCAAATCGAAGTGACCCGTACAGCACACTCTCGATCGGGCGGCTGGGGTGTTCGTTATACATCGCGGCCATTGTCGCTCGTCCAAGGTGGGGGCACGCCATATCAGCTGCCATGATATGGTTATCTTGTTTCTTGCTCTTCTCTCGCGTTCATGCAATTATTCAGCAGATGCATTGGTCGCAACAATGCGCCAAACGGATATAAGCACTGACAGGTTGTACTGATGGTGGAGCTAGGAAGCGCTTATCTCGTCAAGAAGAAACTGGAAAAGGTCCACGAGCTTGCTAGCGGTCGGCCTCTTCCTTGGATCGCTTTGGAGACAGTCCCGAATAGCTGCAGACACTTTGTCAGTCATTTCACTTGATGAGGAGAGCGATGTCATTAGTGAAGCAGCAGGATACATCGGTGCACTTGCTAAGATACTACCAAAATTGCTACTGTCTGGCTCCGCATTAGTACCGTCCGTTTCCACACGGATGCGTAACATGCTCATGAAAGAATGCACTACGGCGTTGTGCTCTTCGTGCTTCTGGATGGTACTGGCGGTCCTAGGTGGGGCCAGTTCATCTTCACTGGCTGTTCCGGGTTTTGCTTCGTTGGTACTATCGACAATGAGCCGCAACTTCTTCGTCCGAATCCGGGCCTTGAGCTCATCGTTCAGTTCGTCATTCCAAAAAAAAATGTACTTGCGAAACCACAACTCCAGCAGCAAAATTCCAACACTATAGATGTCGGCGTGAATGTTTCGTGAGCGGTGATGTACCACCTCCGGCGCCGTGAGCGGCAGTGCTAAGCCAACCTGGTTTTGATAGTCTATTTTCTTCGGCCGAAGAAACCGAACACCTTCCAAGTTCGCCCCGTTCTCGGAATCATTCTCATCTGAATCGGATTCCTGACTTGCCTGACTCTCGACGAGAAGGACACGCGTCGCGAAATGTTTGTCACCTCGTCCGTGGTGACGAGTGTTACCAATTCTGCATCGGTACGATTCCGACACCATAACATTTCGACTCCGCAGGTCACTGTGAGATATACGCATACTGTGCATGTACGCAAGCGCCTTGCAAACATCCAAAACCATCTGAACGCGCACTGTCAGCAGTGACTTCGACATTCCAGTCACCACACCATGTGATGGTGTGGTTTCGTCGTTCTCTCTCCACCCGTTATCCGTTGGTGATGACACTGTCATACGGGCCATCGAGGGAGTGTATCCGTGAAGGCGGCTGAGCCCGTCTACCTCAAGTATGGCTGCCAGATCACCGCCCTTTACGTACTCGGAGATTACGCACAGGTGCTCGGGGTTGGACCACATCGTACCCAGACAAGTAACAATATTGGGGTGATGTAGCATGCTCACCAGCTCGACATCTTTAATAGTGTCAGCGAGTTCCTTGACCTCAAAGCGCAGTGTCATCATGCGCTTCACAACCACTTGCGTACCGCAGTAGTCTCCCAGGAAGACCTCACCGTGATAACTGCGACTGAGAATCCGGTGCATATGGAACGTTTCCCACTCAACATCATTCCATTCACTTCTTGCCTCTCGCGTATCTGCAGGAAGCGCGCGCCAACGTTTTTCTTTTCGGATCTGGAAGTAATCTCGCAGAGTGATTAACACCAGGTCTTTCGTTTCATCCGGGAGATCGTAGATGCGTACTGGCATCTTGCCGTGCTCGGATGTATCTTCATCGACATCATCATCAAGGAGCGAGCTGGTTAAACTTGCGGGCTCAGCCAGCTGATACATCATGAGTCCCATGCGCCAGTCGTTCAGCGCCTCTTGCTCCTTAATGTTCATATTGCGCTTGCGCTTTGAACTCTTCATGATGATATACAGCAAAAGCTTGCTACCAAAAATCATCGCCGGCATTGCAATTCCTATCGAAAACGTGAGCCAGCACGAAATATTGCACTCAAACTCTTTGCACATCGTGGGTCCAGACACCAGGTCTGACGAGTACGGACAGTACAAGCACTCTGTTGCACCATCTTCCACAGAGTAAGCACGAGATGATACCTCACTGCAGTTCATACAAATTCCTGTGGCGTTGTCATGAAAAGTACCAGCAACACACTGAATACAGCCGAAAAGGTTCGCACGATTGGCAGATACAATTTTCGAAGAAGATGACAGATTGAGCTCCTCAAAGACACTGCCGTTCGGGCAATCATTGCGCATCTCCGGGTCTGATGACCAGCCAATACCAGGGTTGTTTGATACAGTGCTGAAAATAGGGGACAGCCAAAGCAAATAGTGAGTCCTCAATAACAGCAGCATCCAGCGACAGCTGATATAGCTTTATGAAGCACGTCCACTATGTCCTTACACGTTTGTGCGCAACTTTTTCACCAGGGCTATGAAGTTCGTACTGGGAATGGAAGTGATGAGGTTGGAGTCAAAATTCCTACAACAGCAATACTCGTCATTAGACACTGTAGAGCAACACGCTTCGAGCTGTTACGCCTTCTTATCCGTAGAGCGACATGCTTCCAAATACTATGTACGTACATTGCCTTGATAGTCGACATGATCGGGTCAAACACGGCAGCGCTGAAGTTGACGACACGATTGTTGCTTAGATCTCTGCACGGTCAGTCCACCACCGTTTGCAATACATTTTGGCTGTAAACTTCTCAGCAAAAAATCAAAGTAGCATCCAAAATGGAACATACAACGTCACGAGTCCGGTATAAGGAGCGAGCGCATCATTAGTCGAGATCGACCATAGGTAGTTACGACTCAGGTTTCTAAGTCATACACAACGGAACCATTAATTCCGCAGAGGACGCGAGCTCACAAAGCAGCCACTACGTACAGATGCAGCAGGCGTGACGCCTCGAAGTTATCAGGCAAGCCAGGCATGAGATCCATCATGTTGTCTTGAAGCTCTAAGCGCTCGAGGTTTGTCGGAAAAGACGACAGTGTTAGTCGGTGAATGTTATTCGCGTCTAGCCTGAGGTTCTCCAGCCCGTTTACGTCCTCAAACGCATCTTCATCGATAACCGAGATGACGTTATCGCTCAAGTTCCTGTCAGGTGTAACAACAGTTCGTCAAAACCGTCCCAATTACTATAGCCTAACGCAAACGAAAGTTCACGCCTCTTCCTGTTATTCTGACAATGTTCTGAGTGCCGACATCCCCGCAAATGCTCTCGATTTGATCGTGAAGATGCTGTTGGATGCCAGTCGAAGCTCGTTAATGTTGGACGCGCCAGCCATGGCCCCCTCGTCGATTTCTATCAATGCGTTATAGTCAAAAGAGCTGTATTCACAACTAAGTCAGGAGCAATCCAAGAGCGATACTTTCAAAAGGTTTCAACGCTACCCACGTACATGTAGCCTTTAGCAACAGCCTTTCGAATACCAGTTGGTAAGTCTACAATTTCGTTATGTGAAAAGTCTAGTGCTTTCCACGAGGTCGACGCCGTAAGCAGACCGGTTGGAACCGACGTCAGCTCGTTGTAGCTAACATCCAGCGTATGCAACGCCGGTAAGTTAACGAACGCATCGCCACGAACAGCTGACACGTTATTCTGGTTTAAATAACTAGACAGCTCAAAACGTATCGAGTTAGTAGTTCTCCTTGACGACGAGCAGTCGTTTCTTCAACACGCACATCGACTCAAGCTTCGGCAAGCTCACAAACGCTCGCGATTCAACGACACGGACAGTGCTTTGATCGAATACCACGGTAGAAAGCAACGGACAGTCATTTGCAAGACCTGTGGGTATCGTTGTAATCTCTGTATTCGTGCACCTACAAGGTGCGACGCCACAAAACGCAAACACACGTGAGCAAAACGATATAAATTGTCTGTATCTCTACAACCAGCAAACTTCAGCGACAGAAAACGAACCTGACTTCCTGCAGACGTGGCATGTTGGCAAACGATTGTGTGTGCAGTTCTGTCAACGGATTATTCGAAATGTCGCTACGAATGCATTGCCATTCATAAAAAATGATAATAAAAAACACAAATGCGCACACCAAGGGCACCCTCTTAATGTTAAATGTACAAAACGAAAACAACGGCATTAAACTCGACATAAAAACCGACATGTTCACGACATTGTGTGCTGCACGAAAGAGTGCGACAGGGACACTTGTCAGCGTGTTGTTCTGTAAAAACAGAACTGTCTTTTGACCGAGAGCAGCAACAGATATGGTCTCAACAACGGTATCATCACTGTAAAAGCGAAAAGTGAGGCTTTTGTCCAATGGGTCTAGTATAAACTTGATATGTGTAAGCTGCCGCCCTGCGAGGTTCAAGCTACACCACGAGCAAGAAATAACAAGGCGATTGAGAGCTGAGATGCCGAATAGGGATGCGTTGATGATCTATCACGTACCATGATATCGTTCTGAAGGCGACTACAAGCGACAGAAGGTGCTGCGCGCGCCACTTCATTCGGCTAGCGGAGCCGGAGGGAATATTTGCGATAGAAGTGTGAAAATGTGTGGTAAAAGCGACTCGAGCTATTTCAGTATAAAACATTCCGTTTAAAACGTTCGTTTGGTTGATTAATTGAGTTGATACAGTGTGTGTGTTTGATTAGTTCATTGTTTCTTTCGTTGACGGCTTAACGCTGCGTTCCGCTATCATGTTCCATCAACCACGACAGATGGAAACTGAACTACACGGCTACTCGGTACGTAAAGTCAGTCAGTAGTATACAAACAAGTGTACTCCAAGCTAATTTGTGCTTCTAAGTAGTTGGAACTATTTCTCGTCTCATATAAGCTAATTCTTCTGTATGAATCTTTTATCCCGTATTTGTTGCTTGGACTGCGTGTGACCAAGTAGGTGGAATTCAGTCCATTTGTGGATAACCTCATTGCCGTCGCAACTGCGCAGTACTTTGGAATCGTAGGCAATGGACGTCAACTCGTGGTTGAACTGCTACCGACGGGAAGTCTTTGTCCGGTGAGGAATGCGCACGGTGTAAAACTTAGGAATTGCGGAAAAACATGACTGGAGGCAGATGAGATACTTACAAAATGTGCTCTAGATACGAGCGTTCGACACTCCGCAGGGCGTGTACGACTGTGCGTGGAGTGAGAACCACGGGCAGCAACTTGTGAGCTCCTGTGCTGACGGGTCAGTAAAGCTCTGGCATTTGCAAACACGCGATGAGTTCCCTATACAGAACTACCGCGAGCACAAGCAAGAGGTGTCTGGAGTAAATTGGAACTTGATTGCAAAAGACTCGTTCGCGTCGGCCTCGTGGGATGGCAGCGTCAAGGTCTGGAGACCTGAAGTACCACATTCCGTACGCACTCTTGCGGAACACACAAGTGCTGTATACAATGCAGTTTGGAACACGCAGAATAACTCACTCGTCGCTTCGTGTTCGGGAGATGGCACCGTAAAGATCTGGGACCTCAATTGTGCGCGCTCAGTCACCACAATCACTGGACAACATGGCAGCGAGGTGCTTGCTCTCGACTGGAACAAGTACAACCAGTTTGAACTCGTGTCCGGATCGGTCAATAGCTTAATTACTGTCTATGTGCGTGAATGTCGAGGTTAGTTATTATCGAGTACCTCTAACACGTTCTTGTGTTTCGTGATCTTGCAGGACATTCGACATTCAGCCCGTGAAGTGCGATTGCTCTTAGGACATAACTACGCGGTAAAGAAGATCAAATGCTCGCCATACGACCAAGACGTGGTCGCGTCCGTGTCGTATGACATGACGGTCGGGATCTGGAATACGAAGTCTCCATATCCGAGACTTCAAAACGCGCAACACCACAGTGAATTTGTGTGTGGGTTTGACTTTAGCCTCTTTGTAGATGGTCTAGTGGTATCATGTTCGTGGGACCGACAGATGGTCGTATGGAACTACTTTGGCGGACCGCCACGGTCGGTGCTGCCTTAATTCGTACAACAAACTAGTAGCTTAATGAGTGTGCATTTGTTATTCGGCAGTAGTGGTCGTCGAGCTACGTAATGGAGCTTTTAAGATTAAAGAGTAACACAATACTGTTTTGCCAAGGGGCTTTCGGCTCCGCAATATAAGCTTCAAGGAGGCAAGTGTTAGGACAAGTGGCGGATGTATCCATTCGGCATGCGCTATATCGTAGCTGAGGACAAACCTCGTCACAACCTATCCATCGTATCACGCATACCAGTGGTATCAACAGCCATCCGTCATTTCAACCATATGACCACTGTAACGGGGTGAGCCCGTTACATAAAATTGATACGAATGTATCAATTTTTGAATATTATCTAATTAGATAATATTCAATTAACATCACTCGCGAAGAGGTGATGTTGGCGGAATATTACCCCCGAGGGTAATATTCTGGGTTGCTCCACTTTTGGTTGATGTAGAGACTACATCAACCTAATTAACCACCAATCGCTGCTGAACGCGCACAATGGGTGGTGAGCAAGAAACCCACATAGGAGATTGTACTTTAATATAGCTAGATTATGATAAAGATGATTTACAAAGAAATCTTAACTATATTAAAATAAGTTCTACTTTTTCCCTAGACAGAGCTTTTAGTTCTGTTTACTTCGCTGCGCTTCCTCACGCCACGTGTACGTGACGTCGGGAGCACGCAGCCTTGTGTTCAGTCAACACAAGGTCGTACTAGTCATCTGGTAAGGGCGTGCCCCGTTACAACCACACACCAGTCGGGTCATGTCTATCTTATGATGTCTAACTGTCGATGTCAATCGGTAGATGTCGATCCGTCAGGGTTTTGATCAGTCTGTGTTAAACTCCCCGCATAAAGCAATGAACGCAACAGGGATAAATGCGGCAGAATACACCACTAAGTCGTCACGCTTTTGTAAATGGTACCACTGCCATTCCAAACTAAAGTGAAAATAGTACGAACTTGCTAAGGTGCTGCGACCTGTCGAATGTGATGCTACCATTCGCAAAGCACGGTGGCAGAACAAGTCAGCGTAATTTTCATCTTACTTTTAATGAATGATAGGTTTTAAGAATAATCGCCAGATTTATCATATATATTTGCTACCCCTGCTTGCGCCCTTCATAATCGCGATACACGCTCCAGTCCTATCCGAGCATCACGCGAATCGGCTACAAAACAAATGCCTCTTCGGGTAAAACGGCTATAGGTGCTGCTCCGGACACCTCGTCGTCAGCAATAAAGCAGGAACACAGCGATCATATAGCACGACCTTTTGACCAGATGTAACGGGATTACACAAACGGTTGTGATAACCAGGTACATTGGTGTGATTTACAAATAAAGAGATCAGTTTCACTGATAAGGCGTACTTTTGTACCACATACGCTAAGCGATAATACCGTACCCTATCGGTTATGGTTAGAGGATATCTATCGTAATAGGGTCTTCATAGAGGCGACGTAGTTCTGGTGTGGTACACAAGAAGAACCTCCATGAGGACTATTCGATTAGGCAGCATAGGTTTAAGGTTAAAGACGTAAGTGAGGTTTATCATGGCTATAAATCAGTAAATACATTCAGTTCCCCTTTTGATCAGTTTCAGACACGTTTCTTTCTAAGACATCTTTGGTCGTAAGAGTTAAGAGCCTGTATGAAGGCCAGTACCCTTGGGCATTAGTGCCACGTGATTCCTTGGAGTCATTAGTCCCCTGACTAGAAGCTTGCGAGCTTGTTCAGATACTTGGAGTTACGTCTCACTAAGTCTGTAAAGACTTGAGACCCTTTAAGTTAATACCCGCTTGGTTTGATATACTAAGAGACTCTACGTGTTACGGGGCACCGGAGCAACACACTGGACAACCAGTGTGGAGCTACTATCACCTAAAGCAGTTCTAGTGGTGCCTCGCTACTTCTGTTAACTCGGCAGAGGAAGGGGAAGCAACTAGAAACTGACTAGTTACTGGTAAAAGTAAAACTGTATTGAATATAATTAAGTCCTAATCGTTAACCTATGTTCTAGTCCTAACTTAATTATATTTACCTACAGAAATGTATGCTAAAGTCTTGCTCCCACTCATTGCGCGCGTCCATCGTTGATTGAACCGATGGAGCTACCTCCTTAGAGAGTGTTGGCTCGTCTGTCTGACACGACAAGTGATCGTTATCAAATAAAGTTATTCGATTCATCAAAGCTTCATAAGCTTGATCCTAGTGCGAGTAACTTTCGCACTGAACATGATTTCTTCATCGATGCGTTCTTTAAGCATCGATGGTACAGTGGGAATCACAAGCGTGATGGCCCCTCATTGATTCAGGCATGGAACTCTTTAATCCATAACGTTGGTGAAATTGGGCGTGATTTCTGGCTAGACAAGCTATTGCTAGCTCGAAAACGGTTTGAGAAACGGACCTCTACCGGTGCATGTTTCAAACTGCATCGGTTGTCAAGAGAGGCCGGGCATCCATGCCTCTCTTGGGGTGATACGTGCCAAAGTTGTGTGAATAAATTGGCACGAGCTCCAAAGGAAGCCTACTCAATGACTGACCCCTGGTGGAGGGTACGTGTCACTCAACAGATGTAAGAGGGAATAGCTAATTTGCAATCCCTCTACAAGCGCGCTGGGTGTGTTTCCTCGATGGGCCCTCTTCAGCATCGGATGCGCCTTGTCATACTGCTCGTAAAGGCCCAAAACATTAACCAGCAGTTGAGAGCGAGGCTCCCAAGTATCTGCCGAGGGTGGATACCCGCGCCACTAGACGAGGTAACTCGTCCGACGTCCCTTCACATCGCGGTGGTTCAACAAGCGTTCCACGAGGAAGCGTTGGCCACCGCTCGCATCAATCAATGGATGAGACGGAGGATGAAACACGTTCTCAGACGGGTTTGCAGGTTCAGTCTGGTACTGTGAGCCAGCTCGAGCGCGTAACGTGTGAGTTGAGCGACGACCTCGAGCAAGAGAGGATCAAACGTTTGGGTCTGGTCGACAATGTGACACGTCTCTACTCTGAACGGGAGAGAGATCGATCAGATTTTGCTTTAGCTCAGCTTGAGAACGAGCGGACACAGCGTTCTCTTCGCGACGAGCTAGTGGAAGCTCGTCAGGATATCTCTCGGCTTTGCGGGGAGATATCCGAGCTTCAGACCCGGGCTGATAGTCAGCACCGCGAGCAGAAGTATCTCCTGGAGATGCTTGAGCGCAAGGGATTTCTTCATCGGAAGAAGTCTCGTACTGTTGATACGGCCTAAGGCGACCAACGTAGAACATAGGATGCGTGCGCATCTTGCGTGGCAGTACAATCGTGTACGCGTTGCCTAAGCGGCGCAGCACACGAAATGGACCGATGAACTTGGGTAGTAACTTGTTACTACCCACGTTAGTCACTATGTGTCGAGGTAGGTTTACCGTAGATAGTAGGACTAGGTCACCTTACTTGAATGAAAAAAACGTTTACTCTTCCATTCTTGTCAGCGTTTTCTTTTGTCGGTCCACTCCTTCTACAATGGACTCTTGCACGAAACAGACAACCGTTACGCGAGCCAGTATGAATTCATCTGCTGACTCGCTGTCTTTGGCTATAGTGCGCTTGGAGCGCACTGCGGCAAGATCAGGGACCTGGGTAGTAAGAGCATCCTCGCTCTTACTTTCCTCTTCTTCACCGAAGTCGATGTAATCGACATCGGCGTCATAAGTAGTGACCTCGTGGTCAGTACGTGATGAGTGAGAGCCGATTTGGCGTTCGCTCGAATGAGTCCCTCCCCCCCCTCAAACTAGAGTTACACTCTAAGAAGGTGGGTAGGCGTGGGTGGCGCAAGCCATTCACGAAGAACAGTCTATGCGTCGTCGATGCATGCACCGAGTTGTTGATGGCGAATTCCACCATTGGCAAGAATTCGCTCCAATTCGTAAACGAATGGACATAATCTCGAAGGATCTCTTTAAGAACACCCGGTTGGCGCGTTTCGTCTGACCATCTGTTTCAGGGTGGTCAGAAGTCGACATCTGAAGGCGCGTTCCGAGTGTTTTGAACACGGATCGCCAGAATTCAACCGTGGGTCTCTATCGGAGTCGAGTTCACGAGGCAACCCATGAAGACGAAAGATCTTGTCGATAAAAACACGAGCACACGCCGATGCAATGATAGATTCAGGTACAGCGACAAGGTGTACCATTTTACTGAATCTATCAACGAACACAAGAATACCTGTATTCTTGTGTGGGTCTGCGGGGAATCCAAAGACTAAGTCCATTGAGACTGATTCCCAGCATTCTGCCGGAATGATCAAGGGTGCAACGGCGCACGAAGTGAAGGACCAGAATTCACTAGTTGACATACTTCGCAAGAGCGGATGTACTTACGCACGAACTGATACTGGCGGGGCCAGTAAAAGTCGCGACTAACTGTGAGATATGTCTTCTCTCGACCACGATGCCCACCAGTAGGTGCATCTTCGTACTCATACATGATGCGCAGTCGCAGATCACCAAGAGGTGTGTCGCCGGCAACGGCTGAATCCTTCAGTAAGCCATTGTGGACTGTATATCAATCCGTGGAGGATCGATATACTGGGGGAAACCCTTTAAGGGATTGACGGGATGGTTGCGAGAGATGATCCATCAAGCGCACCATCGCCGGATCGTACGCCTTGCGTATGTCTTCGAATAAGGTTGACGACGGGACACTCGACGTCAACACCGCGACAGTGATCGGACCAGTGCCGGGTTGCGCAGCCGGTTCGAAATTGTGCCGGCGCGACAGAGCATTAGCGACGCCATTCAGTCGCCCTAGCTTATATTCCACGGAGAAGTTATTGTGGTAAAGCGGATCGAAGCAATCGGGGTGATCGCTGGGTGGAGTGATATCAAACCGCGACAGTTCAGTGAGAAGGATCGATTGGCTGTCAAGCTGCGCAATACCAAGACAGAATATCGCAATATCAAGATCGAATACCACGATACCGAGAGTGAATATCGCAATACCGCGATCAAATATCACAGCAAAGGGATCGAATATCAAGTTGCCAAGATTGAGGCAAGATACCAAGATCGGGAACACATAAGGTGTTCAAAGTCGGGAAGATGACCGACAAATCGGCAGGGATCACGTCCCTAGAGAATGATCGACGATCAAGTGGATCGACGATCAGGAGATTGACGATTGATCAGAAGATGATCGAACAAAGAGATCGACAATCACTCAAGGAGATCGACGATCGGGGAGATCGACGATCAGTTAAGGAGATCGACGATCGGTCAAGGAGATCGACGACCGGTCAAGGAGATCGATGATCTATCATCGGAAGTGGACCACATATGCGAAGGAATGATCAACGGAATGTAGAGGACACGTGGCAGCATATCCTGGCATATAGACGGGCATATTCTTAGTTTTAGCTGTTGGTTGGTTGACATTAAACAGAATTCTATTTGCTTCTAAGTACACGTGTCGACTTCTCTTCCGGGCTGGAATATTGGCCTCCCCACGTCAAGAAAGCCGCGCATACTGAAACCAAGTGATATCCCCAGATAATTAATTGGCTTGGGATCAAGAATTCTCAAGACAACCCCAACTGCGATTGGACGCAGCAAGAACGTAAGGACAAGGCGCAAGCTCACGAGACGGCTCAAGTGGTCAGAAGGCTCGCGTATCAAGCATCCACGTAGTGGACAAGGCGATCTCGTTGAGATCTAGGTGGCTTACATCAAGTAACTTACAAATATACCCGTGATTGTGTGAAGGTTTCCCGCGCGATCACAAACCCCATTCCCAACACGGGCAAGTTTGCTCTCGACACGAGTCGACCGAGAAGAGTGTAGCCCGCCCTACCGACGGGTACACAAGGTGAGGAAGGAAATACAAGGCACGGAAACGGAGTACCCCCTCCGATATTCGGTCGTCTGGGCACCAGTGGAGAGTCGGAATCACCTCATAAAATGAGCGATCGCCACTCCACAACAATGGTGCGCATGCCCGGATCTTCCGGTGACTCGGGATTTCACCGTGGGTCCCTGAGTGAAGATGAGAATGTCGAGGTTGAACCTGGAATGGAAGCGTATGAGGCAGAGGGATCGCCGCAAATGCGTGATAATAGAAGATCCCCAGATCGTCAGAGTTTATGGAGGGGCTTTGATGATAAGAAGATCACAGAGGAAAATCGATCAATCTATCTGGAAGAGAAACCTCCCCCTGCTGAGGTCCCTTCGGGGACCACAGCGGATCGTGCTGCAAAGCACAATCCACTGGGTGAAAACCCTTGAGCGAAAACTGAACAAAAACTACACAGACCACTCAGGCAATATTGAAGAAGAAGATTATGAAGACAGATCGAGTGAAGAAAGAAGAGCCCAGATCGGATCAACACGATCGCAGTGTGAAATCGATCAATCGACCGATCAAGTTCGTGGACGATAACATGAAGATGGAAGGCTGGCTGTTGGACCAATTGGCGCAGGGATATCCCTGAAAGGCGCTCAAGAATCTGCTATTGAGCGATCCAGTGCTCCAGAAATATTGAAGACCAAGCTGATCGGAGAGATTCAAGGTCCGATATCTCCACCGACGGTGACAACTAACCCGCTGGACGGGATCAACGCGATCATCCAGCTACTACATGACGCTGGATACGTTTCTGGAGTGTTCGACGCGAACAAACTGCTGGAGTGAGATCAATATCAGGCGATCCACACGTGTCGATCGCTATATAACAAGTTGAACCCCCTGACGGGTAAGTGCGAATCCACAGATCAAGCTACCACCATGATCGCCGACTTCCCGAGAGGATACAATAACTGATCGTCGTAGTATGCCTCGGCTGATTCTGAAATGGAGCCGGATGATTCGGTCGGTATTCAGCAGATGTCTCTAGGCCAAAGTGGGGCACCACATCTACGCGATCGAGTTGAGACGATCAAGACCGAACCGCAATCGAAGATCACATGCGCTAAAGGAGAGATGACGTCAACTATGCAAGGACACCTGCGGACGTACCTCGATGAGGCCATAGAACGTTTTCATCAAGATCAACGGGAACGACCGTAACAAGCGATCTACCCTAGACAAAGAATCAAGCCGGCAAGAGTCCAAGAAACGTATACCCCAGATGTTGAGATGGAGTCGGTGCGATCGCATCTCAGTCGATCTGACATTTTCGATCCCGAAGATGCCGATCCCGATGATTCGGGACAAGAATAGCGGCGACGTGCGATGGTAGCCACCACAGAGACGTTGCAAAACGGTGGTGGTATTCTCCAACGCATTCGAGTGTCAGCGATGACGGAGCTGAAGGAATTCAGTGGCAAAGGTCGAGACGAAGATCGGGCCAGAAGCTGGATCAGCAAGGTCAAGTCGGCGTTCCTGGGCAACGCTGTCGTAGCATATTTGAAAAAAATTTGTGGGGGATATTCGGTGGATCTGGTTGACCGGGGACCCGGCCGCGAACTCTGTAACCAGCGCACTCTGAAGCCGATCTCTCACACGACACACAAGGTGGAAACGATTGCGCTTGGATTGTTTTTTAACCACAGTTATGAAGGGCCAAGGTTGTTTTCAGTGACCAGACAGTATTACCTCACACGGAAGCGATCCGATGAAACCCCGCTGGAGTACTTGCATCGTCTTAAAGTCGCGGCCACGCATGCGAGATCGCGATTAATGAAAAAAGACTGGCTATATCAGCCACGCCTCGCGAGCATGT
>JH598280.1:0-11401 GCA_000173235.2 Hyaloperonospora arabidopsidis Emoy2
GGACAAGTACCAGGTGCCACTATCAACTGGTTTACGAAAATGTCCATTTGTTTCGTCGTCGTCGTCTCGTTGTTGTTGCAGTTCTTGTTCTTGATATTGTTGACCATTCCCATTCCTCGCCTCTGCTTCAGTCTCCAATCTGCACTCTCGAGGCGTCAACACCATCAAAGTCGCAGATATACCCTCTATATATTTACTTCCCCTTCCTCAATCATAAATCTCATGACCCACGAAGGTCGCGTCTCCCGTGTCGTGGCTCGACTGCTGCGTCCTTTTCACCGTGATAGTCACACGGCGAAACACTCGCATCGCTCCAGCCTCGCTTCTTGTTCTCGAGCCACTGCCTTATCCACTAGCTCCACGTCCTCGTCCAGCAGCTCCATTCATTCCCGTGGAAACGCGACCGTCCGCGTCGTGTTTCCACTAAAGCACGACCCGGACGGGATCCCTGACACGGTCATGATGCCGCCTGCTTTCTTCCGCTATCTCCGCGCTGTCGTCGAGCAGACGGTCGTGCTGTCATCGAGTCATCCAGCTCGAGCAAGTCATCGAGGTCCTGACGCTTCTAGCGCGAGCTCGAGAGCTCGGATTCTACGATGGCGACGAGAGTATAGCACCAAGACCCTGGAGAAGCTCCTTGTTGTTCTGACTGAAGACGACGTGGACGGGTTTGCAAGCTCCATTAGTCGACGAGCAGCCAAGCCAGTGCCTTTAGGAAATGCAGTGAAAGCGCTGCTGCAGCTCTGGAAGTGCTGTCTCCGGATCTTGGACGTGCTGGCTGAGGACGACAGCTATGCTCGGGATCCTGTATCAAGGCACACAATTGCACACACAAGAGATGCCAGTGCTCTTGCAAAAGACAAGAGGTTACAGTTGAAGCAGACGGTGTTGACGTTGCTGGCTCTGGTGATCCGGAGACAGGAGCTCGATGTACTTTTCGTGGCAGTAGGACACGGCGGGTGCAAGCACCACAAACCTTTGGACGACGAAGAAGCGAGACGTGGTACTTCAAGACGATCGCCTCGAGTTGATTCACACCGACAATCTTGGAACGTCTCAACTGGTTCGAACCATGGCAAGCGGACGTCGCTCTCGTCGACTTTGTTACGTCCTTGTTCAAGTAACAATAGGCGAGGACAAGACCAGGAGATGAGACTCTGTGACTCGGTGCATCGGTTCTTGGAACTACACCAGCTGACGTTGCAGTACGCGTTTGAAGGAGTCCATGGCGGTCTCGACTCCATTGACAACAACAAGATCAATCCTGCCAGGTATAACCCGTTCGACTTGCAGCAAGACCTGTTGACTGCATTGGTGGCTACGAGTTACACACGCGTACCGCAGCTACGCAGCCACATATTGGACAACTTGAGCAACCAAGTACCATTTTCAGCCGGGAGCAGCTCTCGATCGGTATCACGTTCCTTTGTTGACTCCCGAGAGCGTGGGAGGTCTTTGTACGACGACAAACGGCGTCGAACGCCGTACAACTGGCCGAAGAGCATGTACCCGCAATGTCAGGAGTTTCTCAAGACTGTGAACCGTGAAGACCGCTGGGCTCCTTCTACGCAAATGTTGACACAGCTTCTGGTTGACACGGATAGCTGCATGTTGATGCTTGCCCAAATCTTGGAGCAGCTCACGGGTCAGCAGGTCATGGGACGCACCGACTGGAAGTGTGTCCCTGGTTCTGAAGTGCTTCACGGTGCAGCTCTGGAACTTGCAAAGTGCTTGTTTCAGAAGGAGCTGCTGCAGTGCGAACCAGAGTGGCAGGACGCTGGAGAGGACAAAGCTGGCAAGGAAAGTGCTTCCGCTAGCGAAGTCGATACCACGTCTCTCCGTGACTCGTTTGCCATGATGGACGGGGCTGAACACGTGAATACTCCTGCTGCTTACTTCATGGAGCAACTGACGGTGATGATGAGCGAGAACCTGGAGTTGATCCACGACTATTTGATGGCGATCCTCCAGTCTACCAACTACATGTTACCGCACCATGTTGTTCTGTGCCTGCAGTACATGGAGAAGCTGATGCTGGAGTTTCCAGCGTTTTTCGCAGGTGATCCCGCATTGACATTGCCGCCCTCCTCTTCCCATCCAGTCACTGAACCTCAGCAGAAATATGCATGTGCCGACGTCGAGACGTTGTGCTACGTGTTTTCATGCCTATTGGATTCCGAGCACTTTGAGATTCTCAAAGCGACCGAGCTCTTCCTGTTGAAGAACTTTACGGGACTTTCGGGACCATTGCAACTGCAGCTGACTGAAGTCTTTGCATCACACTTCAAGCGGCTGTTCCTGCACTGGAATCACGACGTGCGCTATTGTTACCACCACATGTTGCTCTACTTGTCGTATCCAGGCAACCGTCTCGTGCTTGGAGCCAAATCGGACGAAGCACTTATGGGAGCAAAAGCTGCTTGGCTGTTTGAAATACCTGGGCTCGTGCGCAATGAAAACAGCGCGAACTGGGACGCTTTCGATGACCCTTTGCACGAGCTTGTCACGCGGTATACGCAGCTGACCAAACGTCGATCACAAGTCAAGCAGACGCCTTTTACTTGGGTGGATGCTGTCTCGGAAGACATTATCCAGCGAGCCATGAGCGAGTACAAGAGCCACGTGAGCAAGTACTTTGACCATGCGCAGCAGATATCGATGCACCAGCGCGTCCCTATACCCGTTTTCTCGGTCAATACGGACGAAAGTGAGTCACTTCTTGTCGATAGAGACCTTCCTTGCACGGCAGCAATATTAGCGTAAACAAAATGAGGTAGTACTAGTTATAGTTGAAGTGACAGTTGGTTGACATGTTCCGTCGTGTCGAACATTATTGCAATAATGGTCATAATACGAATGATATCGAGACTGTACAAAATGAATGGACACTAGCGACTGCGTATTGATCGATGACCCACTTGACCTTCTTTGCCAATCGCTCCCACTACGTTTCTTACTCAGACACAGACGGGATTGGGATGAAGCGGATGTTCTCCTTGCAACGACATTTCTCAACAGGTTGTCGCGTCTTGTGCTCGGTTCAAGAGCTCAAGGACCTTAAAGGCCAAGGACTGAAATTTCCAGTGCATGTTCCCGAGCCAAAGCTATTGTCAACCCCACATCCGATTGACGCAAAGTCGACGTTGACAAAAAGTCCTCGACGTCGAGATGCACTGATCACTGGTTTTGTGTTTTGGAATGAAAAGACGCAACAGCCTCGCTCTTTCCTTAACAGGTTCTTCAGTTTGGTCCTTCTAACTGTAGCAATGGTCTCGTGATAGGAGACAAGCGGTTGTTATCTGCTGATGTTTGCATACTTTGGTCGTTGATAGGTGTCCACACGCGCTGTTGGAACTCGACTTTGACGACAGCGACTTTTTCTGTGAAGGGTTTATCTTCTGCAAAGCTCACGCAGCGTTTTTCGATCCCGAGACGGGAGTTTGTCTACGAGGCCCGACATCATCGCGAAAACCTCTGAGTGTGCGTTTACGTGTATAAGGAGAGACTGTTTACTTTCTAGTAGCAAGTTCTTATGGTGTGCTGCTTGGTTACGCTTTTGATCTGATCATGTACTGGTAGAACTTGGATGCACTTCGAGTGGGAATCGATGGAGATGACATTGTTTTACTCACGATGGATGATCGAGAAGTCAGCAAGGACTTAGTTGCATTGGCGGCTTTAAACGATCAAGACTTAGCGGCTTACAAACGGGAGAAACAGCAAGAACTGAGCGATGCGCTGTTAAAGCGATCAGAGGCGAGTTCGGAAGTGGAAAAGATCCAGCAACAATTGCATCAAAAGACAATGGCAAGGCTAAAGCAGTACGAGCTGCTGGATGAACGAGCTCGTAAACAACGTGAGTAATCAAGCCCCCTGGTATTATGGGCACAGAAAATATGCAATGGATGGTTGGTCTTGGTCGGAATCTCGATGATGAGGTACTAAAATGTGTGAATAAGTACGTTGGTAAAGAAGTACTTGATGCCAGAATGTCATGATGCAGTAGGAAACAGTTGTAGGCGGACACAGGCAGCTTCAAAGCTTCTTGATTTGAGCACTATATTTGCGCATATTCTTCTATAAGTATACATGCTATCTAGTTATATAGAGGTCTACTTTTGGTGGAAAATGGTATTTCTGGCTACGTACACAGGTGAGAATGTTTTCGCGATACGTTTGACATCCCTCGTAAGTTGTTGATCTTTTTGCTAAATCATTAGGTGCGATAAGTGAATGCTGACACTGCTAGAAAACGGTGCGTCATGTGTTGCTGTTAAGAAAAAGGATTTAGGGATGGTTAATGTGAGCAGAAAGTGCTAAGACAAGTCCAAACGGACGAGTGGGAGAGATATCGTCAGAAATTGACAATGGAGTAGGAAAATGCTAAGGAGAGTTAACGAAAGCAATGACGTGCGATGGAGTTGCGGAAGAGATCTGTGCTTTTATACACGACATGTAATTTATATCTACCCTGTCGACCTTCTTTAAGGAGAAGGATCTCATCTTGGAAGGTTAAACGACACATCGAGAAGTCGAAATACGTTTGTAAGACAATCCGAGTGTCTCAAGGAAACGGTTCGAGACCGTAGTAGCAAGTTTACGACGATAGCTGCGGTTATGAGATCTGGCAGTTCTACTGAGGTCCATCCGAGCCCTTCTGTTATTGCTTGGTGTAAAACACGGGTCAGTACTACGACCCGTGGCAAGAATGTAATATGACGGTGGTCATTTAGCTGTTATCAAAGTGTTTTTTTGCCGATGAGGGACAGCCGCCGTAGCGGAAAGAATGTAGTCACATTTTCTTCATGCGCCTTGCGAGTGGTTTGAACAGCAAGAACTGAGTTCTAGCTGTTTGGGAATACAGGCATCCATTGATCTCCCTTCGCAGATCAATAATCGCCGAGAATAATATCGCTGGGCACTTTTTAGATTCGCCGTACGAAACGGGTCAACGTTTTCTTTTTTTAGGTGAGGTATATTGAGGTACGATTACCGACCTAGAATATCTGATTACTGGTAGCCTAACAGAATATGTCGCCTTGGCTTGAGTTAGCAAAGTTGTTATGCCCGAGGCAACAAGTTTGTTCATTGAGACAGGTGGGAATGGTATCCCGGGAAGTGCGAGTCAGCGGGCTTCGGGCTGTACCGTGTTCTCCTCCACGAAGCGTAAATTCGTACCAGAAAGTGACGTCTCGATGGAGACCGTCATGTACCGAGCAGCAGAGGCTACTCGAGTCGGGAAACCGGGTCAACATTTACCGCCTAATATATGTAGGTAGAGCTACCGTGATAAAATTTTCTTACACCACAACATGTGGTCTGTCCCATCGACGTGGGCCATGCATGATTGCTGCACTTTCCCCCAATGAACCGTTTACCACACTTCAGCAGATTATGGTTGGACAAAATGAGCCGTGCTCTCTTCGATTCGAGCTTTCCATATCTCCTAGCTTTGGTTCCGTACGTACGATAAATAATCCCAGGTTAACAAAACATGGTGTCTGGCAATCACAACAACGCGAACCTATAATACAATTGGTTGAATAATTTATATGCTGGTCGCGTCTGATTATCCTACGAATATAGTTTCGACGCTAGATACCTATTAGTGGTTTTTGTAAGCCAAACGCATCAAGTGTTTCACACGTTGAGCCTTCCAGGCAAACAATAAGATAGGCGATCAAGCTTGGACCTTGCTATTTAACAGAAGTAATTCAGCTCGGAGAACTGAATTAAGTTCTTAAACCCCACGCGCCCATCCAGGGTTGTTGGTGGCTAAAGAATGGTTATTTTGCTGTGTATTTAAAGATGAAATTGCTAATGAGTCGTATATTAAAGATACTCGTTGACATTTTTTGATGTTTTATGAGACAAGTTTTAGAAAAGAGAGACTGCGCGTCAAAGCCATCAACCACAAAGTGCGATGGCGACGTACAATGGATGAATGTGAAAAAGCGAATTAAATTCGGGAGCCCCCTCAGCCACTGACAGAGGAAGGTGACAGTGAATTTTTACTTTTACAATATATCGAGTGAGTCCTGTTGGAAAGGACATAAATGATTTGATGTGTTGTTGATGTTTCATCTGCAGTTGGTGTCATGGATTTCTTTTTACGAACTCAACGGACGGTTCCAGGTAGAGAAGCTATTAGAATGTGCAGAGGCGCAATGCTCATTAGTCTAAATATTACCTTTTCTTTACCAAGTCAACGTCAGTGATGAGGCGTTCATCCCAGCGTGCTCTTTCTAACCGGGTTATAAGTCCAAAAAGACGCTAAGTTTCAAAACAACAAGAATGTAAAGAGATCAAGTAACATGGCTTTGTCATCCCTCATCCAAGTCGACTATAGCCATTCGAAGCACAATTCCTTCAAGATTGGATCTTCAGGAATCCTGTGCGCTGGAATAGGGCGAATTGGACGTTTTTAATAAATGCGTTCGAAGAGAGGTTTCTGGACAAGATAGCGTTAGGCAAAGTGGTGAAGGACGATGCGTGGGGTAGTGTGAAGAAAGGTTAATTCAAGAAGAAGCAAGCAAAGATTAAGATTTTGATACAAGGCTCATTTCTTTAAGGCTTGCAAAACAAGTCATGATAAAGAAGTAGGAAGAGAGGTGTGGATGGAGCTCGTAGACATGTACGAGGGCGAAGTCTAACCTAGCTATGACTGGGCAGAAGGTGTATCGCTTGCGCAACAATCTTTACAAGCTGTTCGATATTAAAAACAAACGGACCTGGGAGCGTCCGTGAATGACTTCTAGATAGTAGACAAGATGCTACGAAGTCTACCAGCATATACATGCTATGACGAATTTCGTCGTAAGGTGCTGTTTAGCTCTAATATGACTAAATAAACTCCAGAGTTAGTTCGAGATTATTTTTGACTGCTGAAGCATGCAACAAAGACTGAGAACGCAGTGGCTTTGGAAAGCAGGTCAGCAGGAAGGGCCCAAACCCACGGAATATTCTCAGCTAGGACCAAAGAAACAAAGACCAACTGAGTGATCTAGGAAGAGTACCAGTGGAACTGGATCCAGAGGGACTGGGATCAGTCCTTCTTTTTTAGTGACAAGGGTCATTACAGACGGGACTGTCCAAAATTGGATGAGAAAGAAAAGAAGAAACAGACGAATAAACGCTCGAGTAAAGTATGTTTCATCGCGAGGAAAAGATCATTTTGCAATAAGTACAGCTGATCACACACCAAGTACACCATGTGCAGGTGAAGACGTACATTCTGCAGGCATAGACACGCAAATAAACCAAAATAAACATTGATATTAAACAGAGTCCCCACCAGACGGATCCCGATCGGGGGTGTTAATTTTTAGTATGAATATAATATTTCTAAAAACAATGATATAATATTAAAGATTGCGTATTCCAAGTGCAGATGAAGACATACATTCTGCAGGCGTAGACACGCATATTCGTTAAGTGGTGATTAACAGAGAGAACCGAGCACCAGGAGATGTCGGTGATTCACAGAAACGTGACGTGAAGATCAGTGAAGTAATGCAAACCGTATTGAGCGATTATGATGTAAATAAGTGGTATTTAGACAGGTACAAATGCACATATCACTGCCTGCAAGGCATATTTTACTACTCTGCAGAAAATGGAAGAAACTGACTGGAATCCAACGATTTCCGCATTCGCAGACAATGAAAATGATAAAGCAGGGGTTCTTGTACAGCTATGATTCGGACCAAAATCGACGAAAACGATGTGTACCTAATGTTCGACAATGTGCTTTACGTCCCTAGATCTGGGTGCAACCTGTTTTCACCTGTATTAGCCCTGGATCAAGGATATGAGATACCATTGGATCCAAAATTGCAAACATTCCACATGAAAAAGAACAAATTGGAGGTGAATTTGTACCCTGCACGATAATCGACTTTGGCACTAAAATACACACAATAATGTTGATACGGGTAACGGGCAACATAAATGCGATGAACACAAAACCTTCAGACAAAAATATTTGCTACGCAAATTTTGCCATACTGATGGAGTCGAAGACATAAATGTATGGCATGAGCGTCTAGGTCACACAAACGGCCTGAGTATATCCGATTGATGGTTGACAGGGGTATGGCGAAATGAATAATGTTGAAATGACGAGGCAGGATTAACTGCACAGATTGTCATATTGGCAAACAGCGACGCAATTCGTTTCGACAGAATCTAGATTGTACGTTGGCAAATGTCACTGATATAGTATTCGCAGATTTTTTATTTCCCGGCTCAAGGAACGGTTCAAAGTATTCGTCTATTTTAGTCAGTATGGATGGATACTCTTGATTTTGGCAACATACCTCTTAAAGTCAAAAGAGGAGAGCATGGTGAACGTACGAATGAAAGAGTACATCGCCTGGGAAAAGCGTCAGAAAGCACCGCATATTACGGATGTAATCGTAAGTCACGAGAAAAGTTGCAGTGACATAAGCCACGTGAAACAAGTGCTCACTGACAAAGGACGGGAATTTCGCAATGAAACTATAGAACAATGGTGTCGGAAAAAGTAATTGTCCATACCAAGATTGGCCTAAGTGCGTCGCAGCTGAATCTGGTGGAGCGTACTCATCCAACGATTATTAACATGGTGAAGAAAATGATGAATCTGGCCGGATTTTCAAAATCTTTTTAAGTACAAGCACTAGAAACTTCAGTTTACGTCAAAAATCGCGTGTTTTACAAAGGTTTAAGAATAACACCTTATGAGATGATGTTTGCAGCTAAGCCAGATCTCCACCACACGCGTTCGTCTGGTTCACTGGCATATTGTTATACGCCACAGTCAAAGAGAAAGAAAATCGATTATAATAGTCGAACTGGGTTCTTCCTTGGCTATCGGGAGGATGTCGTCGGTTGTAATGTCTATTTTCCAACGGAGCACAAAACAGGCTTTGTCTGTGACATTAAGGTTAATGAACACATCAAGTATGGATCGATTTCAGCATCAAGGTTAAAACAAGTGGCTACACACTTTCAGTGAATTGTTAGAAGCGGAAGATTACGTTGGAAACGCGTATGAGATCGATGTACGTCACAAGTTGCTGAATATGATACCAAATCTGTTCAGAGCTCTTTGGAAAGTGATGTCATCATGAACAGTGTTGGAACAGCAAATAACATTGGACGATAGTGACACTTTGAAAACCGCCGTAAGCATGAGAAGTGTCGAGTCAGCCAGTGGGTATGACTGTGCTACCGATAAAATGCCCCAGAACGAAGTCAGTAGGGGGCGACGATGGTCAAGCTGACGACAATGATTCGTCGAGATATGGCCAAGACTACTTCGACAAAGAAGTAAGAAATTTAACAAGTGTGACGGATAGTGATACCGTGATCAATGCTAGCGATGCATAAGACCCGACGCAGGTGGAAGGAAGTATTGAGCGTTCTACGCGTAACAGTTATGAACAGCAAGACAAAATACATGATGAATCTGATCAAGAACATGATGATGAGCTTAGTGAGCCTAATTATTGATCTAAATGTCGTGGTATTAATAACTGCCAGAATCACACGTTTATTGAGACTATCAGACATGTCTCGGCCATTTCGGATGTGTATGATGCTGAAGACGATATAATCGGAAGTGTGGAAGGAAATTATGATCTTTTGTTTGATCCAAGTGATGAGAACGAAGACATCACCCGATTGATGACGAACAGAACCAACAGCTAGTTCCTGCTCCGTGTGATGTCCTAAAAATACCGTCAGGTCAGACGATCGGGCATAGAAGACCTCGAGAACTCAAATTATCATCGAAGCGCAAACGCTCGGACGGAGATGTGAAACGTGCGAAGACGGAAACACCTAAGCGAAGACCAGGCCTCCGCGAGAAACACGAACGACGAACCCCTTAATATTAAATGACTATGATGTTTGCTCAGTTCTCAAAGCGGTATATGTGAACAGTCAAGGCACGATTGGTATCCACTCTGCTGAGGTTAAGATACCACGGTCCTACAAGGAAGCAGTAAAGTCGGATTTTTCTCATGAGTGGAAAGCTGCTATGGATAAAGAAATAACAGCTCTCAAGGACAAAGAGATGCTGTGTATGATTCTAGCTGCTGATCTTCCCGAAGGACAACGTCCTATTCATACGATGTGGGTATATGATCTCAAAACAGATCACTTGGGATATGTGGCTTGATATAGAGCTCACCTAGTAGCACGCAGTGACAAACAGCGACAAGGTATAGACTATCAAGAGGTTTTTTTTACCTGGTTGCAAGAATGGTTACTTTCAGACTCTTCATTGCAACTTGTGCAAAGCTTCATTTGCAAATTTATCAAGGGGATGTGAATACGGCTTACTTAAATGCTGCATTGACGATAAAGCAGTATCAAAATGGGCTCGAAGGGTATCCTTGCGAACAAGAAGGCCAGGTTACGTAGTAAACAAGGCATTATATGGCCTCAAACGGTCTGGTCGCGAGTGTACCTCAGAAATTGATAAGTGGCCCCTATGCTAGGGATTTAAACGCAGTAGCACGGAACCATGTTTGTACGTGTACAACACAAACGATGATTTTGCACTGGTGCTTATTTACGTAGATGATATTCTTTGTGCGCCAAAGAATGAATCATTTAAGATTAGGTTTTTCATAAATCTGGACTGCGAATGTGGCTTGAAAGATCAAGAATCGATCAGCAAATACTTGGGTGTTATAATGGACATAATAAAACCTCGTGGGAGATTCACCAATCACAGTACTGTGCGGAGATTCTTAAGAGATTTAAGTATGCAGATGCTTACATGAGCACAATCCCGATGGAGACAAACACTCGGTTTACGTCCAAAGATGTTAGCTACCAAGATGTCTGCAAGACAGATAGACATCACAAAGAAAAGGCTATTGATGGAAATTGTTTTTTCTTACAGGGAATGCATGGGCTCACTTATGTATCTTTCCACCTGCAGTAGGCCTGATATTGCGTACGTGGTTGACCAATTAAGTCGATACGTAGAAGCTCCTGCTCAGCAGCATATTGGAGCAGTAAAGAGAGTATTGCGCTACCTCGTGGGTACGCAGAGTAAAGGCATCATGTACTCCGCCGGGGTGAGCACGCACACGGAACACGCAACTATACGTGATGGATATCGTGACTCAGACATGGGAAATGATCCGGAGATAAGAATGGGTACCACTGATTTTGTTGTGAAGTTATCTAGTGGTGCTATATCATGGCACCAATCAATCATTGCACAGTCAACAGCAGAAGCTGAATATGTTGGAGCTTCTGAAGCTTGTATAGAATGGAAAGGGTTTAAAAACATTTTGATTGAAGTGTTTCCTGAATTCCCCGTACACTTTACGCTCAGAATCGATAACCAAGCTGCTTTCGTGAGGACAACGAATCCTACATACAGCAGGCGCACACAACA
>JH598283.1:2380-12715 GCA_000173235.2 Hyaloperonospora arabidopsidis Emoy2
GCGTGAAGATTTCCGCACGATCACACCAACCCATCCCCAACACGGTCAAGTTTTCCCTCGACACGAGTCCACCGAGCAGAGTGCGACCCGCCCTACCGACAGGTACACAGGGTGGGAAGGGAATACATCTACACGGTATGGGAGTACCTCCTCCGTTTGTCGGTCGTCTGGCGCCAGTGGAGAGTTGGCATCGCCTCATAACATGAGCGATCGCCACTCAACCACAAACATATGGAGCAACAAAGGAAGATAACGGTAAAAACTGGTAAATGGAGACTTCAATAATAAAAAAAGCGCTTCTTTCTCTCCTTATACAGCGTTAAACTGGAGTACACGTCGTGCATGAGCTGAACCAGCAGACGCCCAAGTACGACAATCGAGGAGCTCCACGCAGCTTATGCATCTTGAGAGCACCAGCAATGCCCACTGAAAGGTTGCAATGAACAACAACTTTAATAGGTAGCTCTCTGGGGTGTGACAGTGGTGGATGATATATGGTATGAGACTTTGTCCAGGAAGCTTGAAGAGCACGAAGGAAGTCTGCACAGGAGGTGTAGACTACTTCAATAGGAGAAGGTAGCTCAAAAAGTGAGGATTTATAGGAGCTAATTCTACCTGCATCCTGATTTATGTGTTGTTCACATATAAATCATGTAGGTCCTTCAATCAGGCTACTCGTCTGATCAACTCTGCTTTTATTAACGTAAGAACGATGCCACACATACTACGCTCGGGAGTTCGGATTGAAACCGTAGCCCGCAATACCACATGGAGCTGGAAACATCGTTATAAATCGTACGAAGCTGATGTGGCACGTTGTGAACAGAAACATCGCCGACTTTTCGCTTTCTTACCAGCCTTTCGGCGACTAAGACTAGATGATAGAGAGTACACGCAGCGAGTAAGAAGCAAAACCTTGAGGGGGAGAAGGAAATGGGCGAAATCCATTTGCGCATGTATCATGACGTAGGCAACGAACCGTAAGACATCTCGGCGGTAGAACGATTCGCTGAGTGATCAAATATGACAGGTCGAGACACTCAACGGTTAGGTTCGTATCACGGACGGGGAAGTTGTAGTGTAAGGAATTTTTTAAGTGGTATTCTCTACTATTGGCTAATTCTGGAGGTCGAAACTCGACGAGAAGAGAGTTGTGTACCCGACACGAGAGAGAGGCACGACAAGTGGGTCTCGACGAGTTTAAGACTCAACGATTATAGGTTAAATGAGTTACGATTCTTCAAGTAAGATTATTCGAGTTTAGGCTTGTCGAGTTAAGGCCCGTCGGGTTAAGGATCTTCGAGATAATGATCGTCGGGTTAAGACTCAGCGAAGGTGATAGAAGCTCGACGGTTTATTTCACTCGGTAATTGTATAGGATAATCAGGGAAATGAAAAGGATTCAGACGATAGGCACCTCCAGTATAAAAAGAGATAACTAAATACAGAGCAGAATATTTCAAGTACAAGACACGTTTTTCAATTTTTCGGTAAGTCCTTGCGTGGGCTGAATTATGTCTGCCGTCGAACCTCGAGAAGCATAACTTGCATAGGTTTCAACTGGAAGCGCTAAGCGATAAGTCGATCTGGGTTGGCGTACTCGCTTCCAGCGAAAGATCAATCTTGTCGCACGGCGAGTCGGTCCCAAATAGAAGACACCGTTTGATTCTCGTCGAGCGGCGAGCCATTGAACCAATAGACGGCACTGTTTGAGATTCGTCGACAGGAAGGCCAATGAGTAATTAACCAAGGACACAGTAAACATTCTAAGAAGGGCTTATATTGCGCCCGGTGACCTGTAAGCACGTGAAAACGCCGACGTCCACCCATTGGTGTCAAGTCACAGGATTTAAGGAGCGGAAGCTGCTGAGATTAGGCAGGTTTCTTGAAGTGAGAGTGGTTGCGGGTAATCAGCGGGGACAAAAGCCGCAACAGAACCTGCAAGGGCGAACAGCTAAGGGATTGATCCCGACGAAAGCCCCAATGCGCCGACTTGCTCGGCGATGGTTGTGTTTGTTACTTTGAGACTTTACAACCGCAGATTTAGCTAAGCACTATACCATACAGCATATGTAAAGGGAATTAATACATTCACACCCCTTTTCCAGATTTACACCATTCCTGGTATACCCGATATTTGCACTCGATTATCTGGTATTGTTTTCATTATATTTATATTTAGTTTTTAGATTTATTAATCACCACGCAAATATTAGAAATTACAAGTTCACTACTTCCAAAGGTCTATCATCTAGCCGTATATAATTTAGGGCGCCCTTATAAGTATACTAGTTGTTTTTGTTCTATTTCAGTAAATGCATTTTCTATTTAGTCGGTAGACCATTCATTGATTTAATAGATAATTGTAAAAAATGAGATACCGACAGTATACCATTCACGCGGTTGCATCATACAAGCTGCCTACACCTTTGATAGTGCATGCTTTTGCTCACAAATATAACGCGTACACATCAAAATATACACAATGAGTTTACGCAGTTAGTTTATTACGCCTGTACATTTCTTCAATCGTTTAATAAGAGGTCAAAAGAGATCCTGCTTGTGCGTCTGTTCCGCGCTCCCAACCGTGAAAGTTGTCCAATCTGAGCACAATGACGCAATTAGGCGTACGAGTGCAGCAATGAATCTGCAGCTACTTTGTGCATCCGAATCGTAAATTCCGATAACTTTTTTACTTAATTTTTTTGAAGCTACATGTGGGCGGTGCGGAGGGGGGGCTAGCCAGACACATTATGTGTCGAGGAGAGTAGCCAAACCATGAAATCTCCGACCTCCGACATGCTCCGACCGGGATAAAGACAGTACAAAATAGTATAATTGTGTGCACACAATTTCACAATTATACGATTACACAATTTCTGTGTGTTGATTTTTATAAGTGTCTCGGGGAGCTAAAAAAATGTGATTGATTAACGCGAATTCAATTGTACTCGATACCGCCCCTACTGCCCCCCTATCCCCCACACAACCCCCTCCCGCCCCCTTCCCCATCCTCTCCACGCCCCGCTCCATCACACAACACTGATCCGTCCGATCTGATACGTCGGAGAGGTAGCTGTAACGTGAGAGCTTTACTTGTCCATCCACTCTCTGATTGGTTATAAATATTGCATCTGACCTATTGCATCTGACCGATTTGATTTGCTAATAAAGGATTTTATTGTGATCAGACGTCGGAGAAGTCGGAGCTTTGATGTTATTTGTAAAAAATATGCGAGTTACTTGGTGTTTGCATAGTGATATCCATAACAGCACTGCTCGCTCCGGCCTGATACGTCGGAGAGATAGCTGCGAGAGCTTTGTATGTCCATCTACTCTCTGATTCGCTATAACAATTTTATTTGACCACTTTGATTCGCTTATAAAGGGTGCCATTTCACTACGCTCACCCTATTGGTCAATACAGTCAATACAGTCAATACCTAATTCAAGTGTGGTCGGAGATTTGATGACATTTATCCATAACTGTTGATGTTACGAAGGTTAATCTGTTGTTATGGTATAGAAGGGTAAACATATATTAAATTGTATACGGTACGTACTATTGATTAGTAGACTGCGTGGCGATGACCCCGATAATGATGTAGTTTTGCCTATTTGTGAATATTCCTTACAATATTACACGAGCAGACACACTCCTTATTTTATGGTATAGTAGCTTTAATTACAAGATCGCATGTCACATGGCCCTTTACGGTGCACTCCTGTCGAGCGAAATAAAAATTGGATAAGGAGACGAAAAGAAGGAACGGAATATATCAGGCATAACTTTTTCGACTGTTTACTTAGAGGAATTATGAGGAGAAGGGTTGTAATAACTGGCTTGGCAAAAGAATGTCAATATCAGGTTTGACAAAGGGTTGATCAAAATTTACGTTTAAATAAACCAAAATAGTTAAAGGAGATTTATTTTAAGGAAAAGATGTATAATTGACACCTTATATATATTGACGAATAATAGTAGGCAAAAGGTTTATCCGGGACATTCGTACACGCGTATAGGCGCAAGTGGATAGAGAAGTATCGCTGCCAGTTTTTTGACAGATGCAACGTATGAAAACACGCCATTCTTTGGCTTATCAAATATCGGATAGGTATGCCGGTGCATCGAAAATGTAGTTTTTAGAGAGATCCCACTCAACGGGCTATGGTATCTTTATCACAAGCTACGGACAAATTGATCCCTTGAAGGTTAATGACACTTTCAGAACTTTGCTGCTACAGATGTCTGAGCACCACACACAAATTATTTTTTATTTTTTATTTTTTTAGGGCCATTTCTTATCGATACCGTGCCAAACAAATGCCCAAATTAAATCCCGTACTCTCACACCGTCACGATGTAAGAGCCAAAACGTACCATCCCCTGTGGGCGCGACCGCGCATTTACCTCGGGCGAGTGCGACATTTTTCATCGCTTTGACACCAGACTCTTTGCCGTAGTCCATCTGCCAACCTCTGAATCGCCCAACTTTTCATCTGTTTTCGCGGCAGAAACTGAGTTTGGTTTAACGGAGCATTGGCTGCCAAAGTTGGCGTCGCATAAAACGAGCAGGTTGCCCTAAACTGCTTCAGCCCATTATATTGTAAATACATTCGCTGTTTTAAACGCTACTGTATCCCGTCTTGCAAAATGTCGTGTTTGCAATGCCTCATGCAAAAAACGTATCCTTTTATTTACTCCATATTGTACTGGGCGTAAATGACAGACGCCTGCACCCTGGCTCGAGAAGAGATACGTAGCTAGCTATATTAGACGCCGATCCGCTCGATTCTCACTCAGTCGCTCATCTGGAAACTTGTGGCGAACTCGTCGAACGCGTGAAGAAAGCGGCTGTCAGTCCACTTGATTTCTGCACCATTGGCCAGATGAGTGGGGGCATCGTCTACAGCACGGAGGGTACGATTCTGACATCCGTAATGGCTCTCGATGTCAATCTCGGGGGCAGGGGTGTCAGGGGCAGGAGTGTCAGGTACGATGTCAGCGGGTACCACCGTCCCCTGCACCTGCGATTGCGTCTGCGCCCCTGAGTTGTTTAAAATTGGCACGCACTGCTTGTAGACCTGCCAGTTGACCTCATGAAGCGCGAGCCAGTAGAAACGAAGGGTGCAGACGCCTGAGCATCGGGAGAAGTCTGCATTTACGCTGGCAGGAAATCCAGTGCCGTACGTCGCGACGCAGTCATCCTGTCGGTCCACCATAGTGTCGTCAATCCAGGTTTCGCACGGACCATGGTGCGAGTCAATAAATCCCTTGTGTTCCTTGTCGTTTTGCCAGTTCATGACGGTGAGGCCGGCCACGTCAACTGGCGCAACGTCAGTTCGAGTGTTGGCGCAGCCCGGTACTTGCTGGTCGAGCATGTCTCTCAGCGACTTGTATCCTGCGTTTGCAAACGACGATTTAAAGGTCGCGGTGTTAGCCTCCGGACTATCGTCCCACTTTAGTCCGCTAAAGGCGGTATTGACGTCGGCCGTGATGGTCTTGGCGTAGGTGGTCGATGAGGCAGGATCAATATATTGAGCAGCTGGCTTGGACACGTATCCGTGGGCGTGGACAGAATCGAAAGCGACTGCCGTCATGACAGCTGCCGTGGATGCGGCGTAGATAGAGTAGTGCATTTCCCTTGATTCTTTAGAAGCTGTTGTCCTTGCCAGTAGGTAACAAATTGAGAAATGAGTACTGAAGAAGTTGACCGATGCCAGTGTGATGAGAAGCAGCAGAACACTGCAACTTGTTACACACCCTTTACTGGTATGCAAATTTGGTGGCCACGAGAAGGCCCTACATGCGCGTTAAAAGATGACGATCAGTACGCATGAGACCAGTGGTCAGGAATCTGTTTCTGATCACCATCAGGGCTTGGGGGAACGTCTCATCAATCATTCGGCTTCCATGACAAGTCTAAGAGACAGTGAGATCCTGCCGACCTCGTCGTGATACTATTGCTGGCGGTTTCAAAACAGGACAAGAGCACCGGCCGACACTCAACGGTCTTCAAGCTATTTGCATATCTAAAACTGATTTGGCGCATTCAGGCACTTTACACACTTCAATCCAAACAGCCGCTTTACCGTTTTGTGGACCAATGCCTTTTGAAGATGCCGCATCCGATAAGACAATCCGTGAGACTACTTGAGTCCTGCTCCGGTTCACTACAGTAATAATGCGCCCTGACACTCCGAACGTAAAGTTTTCGTTGTCAGCCACCAAGCCAACCACAAACTAACTTCCTCGTTTCCTACGCATGTACGTCACGTGGTGCTTGTACCAGCTCACGACGATACTGCTTGTAAACTTGCGACTATGAGTGATTCGCCACCGCTTTCGTGCTAAAATCTCCACTAAGATCCGCTGGTTTATATGCGAACACGGCTCGTTTGTCAGAGCCGCACGAAAAGGTATCACACATGCACATATCATGATGATAGACTAAAACCAACATTTAAAATAATACGACCCGACTTGTACAGCGAGGAAATTTAAGGAGCTGTTGGGTGCGTCAACAAACTCGTCGGGTAAACTCGAACCGTCGATGAAGTGACTAAGAGGATGTCCATATAATGTTATGATCGCTCGCAAGATAGCGATGATGCTTTTAAGTAAAGGAAGCAACGCTGGCGCTTTTGATCGATTCAAATTTTCCGTGGCTTAACACAAAAAATACTCAAGCTTCGTTTTACCCTCCCGACGAGAAAGTTTTGGAGGGTGTCAAGAAGATTGTCTATACTAATGCCGTGTACTTTTGTGTGTGCTCGTCTTCGTTATCTTGGAGCTAATTCCCGCATTCGCCGAGAACAAATCGTCGAGCGAATCCTTTTACAAAAATGAAGTTAAAATATAAAAGACTGAATATCTAACGTAATTAATGTGTAGAAGACGTCAATAATTTCCTATGTCAAGATTTAGCTGCGCCAATGCCGAATGATCCGGTAGTTAACGGTACAACTACCGAATCACTCGAGGTTTGAGATGCGTGCAACTTCAACGTTTCCATCACATGTTATGCTCATTGATTAAATGTTGAGTATCACAATGCATAGTCCAAGCCGAATGCCGTTGACGCGCATATGTTGCTTTTTACGTCCCCTTATCGATAGCGGCCGAGATTGACCTATTCTGTACCGTTTAAACACCGCCTTCCAGAGAGACTTTAGTCTGGTCGTGAATGACCCGGATTCTTTACATCCATAAGGCCATTATAATTTTATGATTGTGTTGCCCTCCTCGGTTCCGTTAAATTCATAAGATTGTGGTGCATACTTAGCAGAGTACCCACCATATCCTTCCGTTCGATTCCACACTCCTTTGCATCCACTCCAAACGCTCGCTGTATTTGTTTGGTGTCTGCTGGTGACAGGTGCAATGGTGTTCTGGCCAGCCACTGTATCACGTACTTATGCGCGTAGGTAAATCCACATGTTAGCCTATCCAGATGCAAAATTTACAAAAAAATCTGTTGTTACTTAATCCACTCAGTAGCCTTAGGCACACGGAAATGCCCAGTAAGTGAGGCTGAGGGTCGCTTTTTGACCCGTACATAATCTGAGATATCTACAGCTGGAGACCGCCTCGCAGCTCATATAATACAAAGTGAGGACAGACGTGTCTAATTATCCATGAGACGTCGCAGGTTATCGAATTATTTTATAAGCCTGGATATCAATGCCACTTAATCTTGAGATTCCGGTAATCGAGCGGGGCTTGTCAACTTGCATGACGGCTGTTTGGGCTGCCTAGATATATTTATCTATATCCCTAATATTTTTGAACTGGCTCGCCGGAACTCTTGCTTTGCCACAGCTTGTAGTTGCATCATAGTATTTAATACGAGTCAATGATGCTGCTTTCGATGGTGACATACGCATAGATTAACACTGGGCGATTATCTGTGCATAAAAGCCAGTAATACGATGCTGCTCAGCAAATTTTTACTGTCGCGCCCATACATTTGCATTCGCATTTTCTTGCTTCTTGTCCTGATAATTATGAAGCAAGTGTTTCACAACCACATTGGATATCCTTGGCAATCGTCCGCGCGAATTGTATGCAAGGAACAGGCCTTAAACTACCAACGTACTACCGCCTAGCGGTAGATAGGTTTCTGCTCTTTCGGGTGTAACCAGTTGTTTTTCATTTTTAAACATTAATCTTAGTAGCAGCTATAGTTGCCGACAGTAAAATATAGGTTTAGTTGCCGACATCCTCTCGGTATGTGATCTCCATTAATCCTACGTGAGCTCGTCATCGTGTCTTCAAAGTATTGTTGGCGTCTGTATCAATGCCGCGGGTCGCCGGGCGCTGCCCGCATTCGTTTCGAGGCCTTATTAAGGTGTAGCGCACTTTTCGAGCTTGTTGAATCAACGAAACATCCGCCTGCTGACGCTGGTAGTACGTGTGGAGTCGCTACGGAGTCATTTTGATCAATCCAGGGAAACCTGTGATCAGTATATGCACATAGCGTACGATGCCTCCACACAGCCTGGAAGTACAGTTTCAGCTGCTCTAGTGCAAGTAAATAACTAACCCACTCCTGAATCCCTGCATTCGCGTGAGATGGCTCCATTTTTGTTGAAGTGCAAGTCAATAACTAATCTATCCCTGATACTCCTGTGGTCGCGCTGAGATAGCTCCATTTTGTATAGGAGCTTTTATGGGGGAACCCAAAAATAAGTGAAGCACCTAAAAAATAGTTGTTAAGGCTTCACACATGTGGGTGGCCTAGCAAAATATAGTATACAGCTCCCGATTGTATTTTGCTTAATTACAATAGGATATGAGTAAACATATTATTTATAGGGACAAGCGGGATATGAAAATCTTGAAACCAAAGCCGGGCAACCTAAAACAGTGCAATCGTGACAAGTAGCAGCACGCGACGCGTACATTTAAGTCAACCTATCCTTGTCAATTTTGTGCGTGCAATCAATAAGAAGGATTACGCGGTGCCCGCTCCACCATCTCCACGTAAATTAAATCATTGTCTTAGGCTGGAAGAATATGTGCGTGGCACTGTTGTGCATGTCAGGTTCAACGGTTATTATAACTGGTTTATGTTCGAGCACTTCCGTTCAGGGTTCCAATGCACTCAATCCATGCCGCTGTTTGAGCTTTTACTTGTAAGATGTGGTATTGCGTCCATCGTCCTAACCGGATAGTCTTTCCGAAGGGACGCTCGACCTTATAGTCCGAGTTGCACCGATATCGTGAAGTTGTGAGATGTGATCCACAACGACAACCGTTCTATGGACCCGTCGAGCGGAAGGCCAATTCGTTTTTGTGGCTGCGGCATGGTGGCTGTCGTGCAAATCGCAAACAGTATGCACGGTCTGCTTTTCATTTCTTAAAGGAGGACGAGCACGCAAGGACAGCCCACCCTTTGTTGTCTTTCCTAAGAGGTGGTACCTTAGAAGACCGGTGCAATGTTCTCCTCCCCATTTTTATGTAAGGTGGATTATCTCACTTTGCCGACCTTTTACGGCAATCGCAAAACCGTTCTCACATGCACAGGCCTAACTGTTGTATGATTTTGTTGGAAGGGAAATAGTGGAAAACTGACTAGAGTCACTCATTGCGGCAAGTTGAATGGGTTTGGACGACAGAAACTGTGATGAAAAAAGCATAAACGGATTTAATCTGGCTGTGGTACTGTAATTGTGTTGCGTAAAGGAAGTTGTAGCAAGAGGCCATGTTTTTGTAGGCTAAACCACTCGCTTTTAGGCCATTCACTTGTTTTTAGGCAAGGTACTTCTTTAAGCTTTCCAAGTTTCTATGATACCGCATAGTGCAGCTCGTCTTGTCTCACGTTTCGGTGGAGCTTGAATATTAAACCCATCACGCCCTTTTCGGGTTCTCCTTCCCCGCCAATATCGGTACTTTCATGCTGTGGAGTATATGTTTCATCAAAATCGGGTCTGGAACACCCCCTTGGTACCACTGGTTACTGAAATAACTTAGCCTTCAGCATCAATTCTTTCCTCCTACGTTTTCGTGCTGAAGAATTGCAATAGTAGGCTGTAGCAAATTGATTAACCACGAATTATTTAACCATCTTCACCTACAGTCCTCTATCAACTACATAATCGAATCAGCCGTCGTCAGTTGTATTCAGCTTACCAAGTACCGACCCGACCGAGTGTACTCATTACACCAATCGTGCTGGCTCAAATGGAAGCCATGAATCATAGGAATATCTACTATATACTTGTTGGGAATTGATATATTCACACCCCATCGCCTTAAATCCACACCCATTGCCAAACCTAATATACGCATTCCTTTTTGTCAAGTCTGATTTTTTGCACTTCTTTACCAAA
>ABWE02003484.1:0-12504 GCA_000173235.2 Hyaloperonospora arabidopsidis Emoy2
TCGATTGACATGGCCGCATGCCTGAATGACATGCCGCGTCACACGTAGTCCAGATGAGAGATCGTGACGCATCACACTCTTGATAGCGATGACGTACTTCTCAGTCTCCGAGTCCTTGACGAACAGCTTCATCGCATGCGCGTTCTCCTGGACTTCTTGGCGATTTTCTTGGCTACTGCCTTTGCTGCGTCAGACGCCACGAGGTCGTCTTCTTCGCAATTGTCCAGCATTTCGTCGTTCCTGAAGAACATGTCGCCAATGATGGTCTAGACGATTGGCGGCGAAACTTTGAATTCCATAGTATCGCCTTCAACGTCGAGGTAATGATGCAACGTGTTCACGATCTTCGTCTTCCCAGTGAAGTATTCGCGCTTTTCCGCGTTACACAGCTCGCTGTACTCTTCCCAGGCCTTACCATGCTGCGTCGTATTGTGACTGCGATAGTTATGCGGCGCGAACGGTTTCGTGTAGTATTTGATGTCAACGCGCGTCTTACGCTTGCGACCAATTGAGCTTCCAACCTCAACCTTGTCACGCTTGTCATAGATGTAGAACAGGTATCGCACAGTTTGCGCGCCGCCCTTTTCCGTCTTGATGAGCTCGAGTCCGAACTCCAGCGCATGCTTCTCCTGGAACGGCGTCGTCTTGGGCGCCATTGGAGCACTTTGGCTGCACAAAATCACGATTTTGCGTAGTTTTACAGTAATTTGTAAAGGTCTTAGTTTATGGACCAGAAAAGTCTTAAATTATGGATATCCGACCCTATTTTTAGATTTTCCACAATTTTATCAGGCCTGCCCTATGTGGACATCAGATACTCCGCCGCTGCGTTGATGACCACTGAGACATCGTTAACACGGGATTGAATGGCGACGCTGTCATCGTCGAAGACGATGCTGTCCGAAATGCCTGGAAATGCAGCTCCCTTGTAGCCTTCATAGAAGCCGGGCCCGAAAATCAGGTGCTCAAACCACGGTCGGTGAGGTAATCCGGTGTCTGAAATCAGGTAGCGCTCAAGACTTGCTAGTTCCTCGTTCAGGAAGCGACGTTCTGCTTCCAGCGTGTTGCTCACATTCATACTTGAAATCATCTACGTAAATTTAGCGACGTGCGCTTGAAACACTTCGGCGTCGCTGCTGAATCTTTCAATCGCTCTATACAGTACTGAGTAGTCTACATTACACCCCATGGCTACTGTCTCATTCTCGTATTGAGCCAGATCTTCCTGCATCATGAGCCCGTAAGTAGAATAGTCGAATGGTATGATCGCGCTGTCTATCAGGCGCAGAGTGATGAGCCCCCACCATTTTGCCATCGTGGTGTGCGTTGCGTAGTGTGAATTCCCCACTGTTTCCACGTACGAAATACTGTCCATAGTGCTGTGATACGTGCCGTACATCGCGCTGCCAAAACTGTAGCCCAAATTGGCCGAGATGATTCCAAGATGCTGGTAGAAGGCTGTAAAATCTGTGCCTGAACCTAGGAACTGGATCAGGTGGTCAGGAGCCAATGTGCCATCACCAGTGCCACCAGCACGACTTGATCGTCGCTTGATTGTCTGGCTCATCCACTGATCATACAAGCTTTCCGTGACATCGGCGCCGTAGAACGAGCTGCCTGGAATGAGCCGGGCCGTGTCCTGCAGAAATTTGGCAATAGACGGCGTACCTCCCGAGCTGACGAACGGACCGACAACGTTGTCCACGTTGACATACGCCACGGCTTGCTTCCTCAAGACATCCGCATGGTCTTCAGCAAACTCTGTGCTGCCAAGTAAACCCAACTCCTCGCCGTCCCATGAAGCGATAACAAGAGTACGGCGTGGCTTCCGGCCTCCCTCGAGCAAGTTACCCAGACCACGAGCAATCTCTAGCATGACTGCCGACGCGCTCGATGGGTCCACAGCTCCGCATACCCAAGCATCGCGGTGGTTTCCAATCAGAACCATTTGATCGGGCTCTTCTGTGCCTTCAATGGTACCGATAACGTCCCAGATAGGTCCAATACTGTTGTTATTGACTACATCCATATTTAAAACTGTGCCTTCATCGTCACCCACAAAATAGCCGCCATTATCGAGCTGTAGAGCGCACCGACCGTGGTTTGAGCACCTGATTTTCGGGCCCGGCTTCTATGAAGGCTACAAGGGAGCTGCATTTCCAGGCATTTCGGACAGCATCGTCTTCGACGATGACAGCGTCGCTATTCAATCCCGTGTTAACGATGTCTCAGTGGTCATCAACGCAGCGGCGGAGTATCTGATGTCCACATAGGGCAGGCCTGATAAAATTGTGGAAAATCTAAAAATAGGGTCGGATATCCATAATTTAAGACTTTTCTGGTCCATAAACTAAGACCTTTACAAATTACTGTAAAACTACGCAAAATCGTGATTTTGTGCAGCCAAAGTGCTCCAATGGCGCCCAAGACGACGCCGTTCCAGGAGAAGCATGCGCTGGAGTTCGGACTCGAGCTCATCAAGACGGAAAAGGGCGGCGCGCAAACTGTGCGATACCTGTTCTACATCTATGACAAGCGTGACAAGGTTGAGGTTGGAAGCTCAATTGGTCGCAAGCGTAAGTCGCGCGTTGACATCAAATACTACACGAAACCGTTCGCGCCGCATAACTATCGCAGTCACAATACGACGCAGCATGGTAAGGCCTGGGAAGAGTACAGCGAGCTGTGTAACGCGGAGAAGCGCGAATACTTCACTGGGAAGACGAAGATCGTGAACACGTTGCATCATTACCTCGACGTTGAAGGCGATACTATGGAATTCAAAGTTTCGCCGCCAATCGTCTAGACCATCATTGGCGACATGTTCTTCAGGAACGACGAAATGCTGGACAATTGCGAAGAAGACGACCTCGTGGCGTCTGACGCAGCAAAGGCAGTAGCCAAGAAAATCGCCAAGAAGTCCAGCGAGAAGGCGCATGCGATGAAGCTGTTCGTCAAGGACTCGGAGACTGAGAAGTACGTCATCACTATCAAGAATGTGATGCGTTACGAACTCGCATTGAACCACGTGGGAAGCGGCATGTCATTCAGGCAGGCGGCCATGTCAATCGAACACGCCAAGCGATGTACGCAAACACCAAAGCTCGCAGGCATTAACAATTTGATGGTCGGCCAGTTCATTCGAGCCCTTGTTGCGTCAAACTTGCAACGAATTGCGGACTTCGTGGGTGACGCGTCTATCTGGGCATTTTTGTTCGCGTGTGATGGCAGCACGCATCGCGGCCAGTCGTTCTTTCACATGCGTTTTCGATTCTGCTACCGCGACGTCCTAGTCAACTTGCACCTCGTCGCCATCCCAATGTTCGACAGGCATACATCGTAGATCATATATGATACGGTCTGCAAGTTTATGGACGCGTTGTACGGATCGTGGCGTGGCAAACTGCAAGTTGCGCGCCGTCATCGAAAAGCACGACGTGAACACGTTTTTTGACGAGGCATGGGGCATCTCGCGGGGCGGTCGATTCCATTGTTTGCGTGCGTTCTGCGGCGGTCTGAAGACTGCGTTTGCAAACACGTCGTCCGTCGAATCCGATTTTTCCATTTTAAAGTGAGAAATGAATCCAAACCGCACGTGCTTAATGCACCTCTCGCTGGAAGGCATCTTCCAGACGAAGCAGCGGGATGTTCTCGACACGTTGACACAGCGCATGGCGTATACATAAAACCACGTTATTGAAATCCATAATATAGTGAGAATTCCTTCCACAAACTAGCTTATTTTATTTAGATTATGGAAATACACATCTTTATAGGCCTGACATAGGCGAACTCTCGCGTTCAAGAGGAGATGGTGAACGAAGTGATGCGTGATATGTTTAGTACGCCATGAACAGGGAAGAAGTTCGGACACGACTCACTGGCGTCTATTTTGCGACTGAAATGAGCTATTCATGACGTCCCTTTGACTTTCTAATGTCAAATGCCAATAGAGAAAAGGAGGAAGTAGCACCACACAGCTGGACGTACATATGGACCCTCTGAGCAAAAGGACGTGCTCTATTTTCTCATCTGTTCTGACGATTCATCTCACGCACTTCAAGGTGGTCGTGTAGTTGTTCCTGCCAAGGTATGCTTCGTGGACCTTGAAATGGCTACAGCTGAGCCTTATTCCAGGGCCGTGCACAGGTGACCAAGTCTCGACGTCCAGCGCCTTATTTCTTTGCGTTCAGGCAAAATAGCTGCTAAGAGGCTTCTTGTCACTGGCAAAATCGATTTGGCTTTTTTGTGTGCTTGGTCATCGTTTAACAGCACACAAATGATAAAATGATGACTCGAAGTCACAATTTCCCTAAATTCAGTCTTGCCATACGTATAGTATACGCCTTGGTATTTGTTTTTATTTCGGTCGTCTAGTAGTATATTTGGATTATTCTTTAAATTTAAGGACATTTACTTTTATTTATATTATTTTTACTATCTTAGCTTATGGTATACTATTTGTTTGTTTGCCCAAATTAAGATATGAAATTGCCCTCACTTTTCAAGGCTAAGAAAAATGCCATTTGCAGCGCGCATTGAAAATATGACCAGCAAATGAATCACCAGCGGACAACCATGATCGCATATGTAATAGTTGAGCTTAAGAATGTAACAACTAGGCAGCTAACTCCTCTTTGTACCAAACGATACCCATCACGATGCCTGCACGCTTGACGCTGCTTTTTGATTGGCTGGAATTATTTTTGGTACGCATATCATGCGTGCAAAGTGAAGCAAAAAGAAAAGAGTCTTGTTTCTACCTGAAGAAAGCTCTTATTCTATCAAGCTGAATAAAGGATCGACTTCTCCACAACGGCTCCAACGGCTTCAACTTGGAAGATATCGGTCCCGCTCCACTCACTACATCAAGACAACCGCGTCGGCATTATCCATTTTACCAAGTCCACAGCGTATCTACAAACTAAGAAACAAGCGACTCGAATGGTACTGGGCAGCGTCAAGGTCTACGTCGCGTGCACTTCCGTGCTGTATGTGAAATTCGTGGCGGCCACGATGATGCAGGGAGCCAAGAAGTTCGCCACTGGCGGACGTCCTCCCGAAGACTCGAAGTTCTCGTCTTCCAAACGCAAACAAACGCTCGGTCTGGAAACGACGAGCGACGTCCAGAAGCTTGAAACTGCTCAGCGCTGGGGGAACATCGTGATGAACGATCTCGAGTCGATTCCGTTCGGTCTCTTGGTGTTCGGGGCAGGGGTCATGGCTGGAGCGGACTATGACGTTCACTATGGCGCGATGCTTGCGTTCACGACGGCGCGCTGTCTGCACACGTATGCCTATGCAAAGTCACTGCAGCCCATGCGCTCAGTGTGCCACGGCGTGGGGATGATGGCGACGCTGGTTGGGCTGGGCAATGCTGTCAGGGCAGTTGTCTAGGTGCAGGGATGCGACGGTGCCAGTCGGTGGTTTCGCACTGGTGGGAAGCAACTAATTGAATCCGAACAACGAATTTTGTCCTTATCTTCTTGGTAGGAAGGTGTCGTTGTACACCTCGCCCTCGATTACGGCGCTTCTCTCCGATACTAAAGCTCTATTTCAGCAAGAGCTGGACGTCGTTCAGTCTGAATTTTTCCAGTCTTGAGCCCCAATAAGCTGGCTTACTTTGGTCTTTTACTGCAAGTCTGGTCTCCGCTCCGTCTTGATGTAGGTGTAGGTTGCACACCTTTACGCTCTCCACGTGTCGTCGTTAACATCGTTCTAGTTGCTGAGGATGCAAAAGATTGTGCTAGGAGCCGATCACAGTCGCCTGATGAGTATGTAGAGTCACGACGCGCTCACCTTGACCGTGCAGCGCTGTGGCCATCGAGGTCTTGAATTCACTAGTAGGTCAGCTATCTGTGGCAACTACACCGCCAATGCAATAGGCATCGTCCAGGGCAAACGTCTTGACAGCGTTTATCTCAGTTGGCTGGATCGGGTCCCAGCAGCACTAGTTTCAGCACCATCGGAGGCGAATCCTAGTCGAGGATTAGTGTTGACGCATTCCTCGGACCTTGCAGCTTTTAGGTACAACTCTGGTCGTTGCTATGCTTTATACGCTCGAGATACAAAGTCAGTGATGCGGAGTGTCCCGATCCTCAAACCCCAACTTCACCACTCGACGTGATGCCGATAGATCACGAAACCAGGTTGACAGTCCTAACATCAAAGGTCACACCTTTACTGATTCTTCGTGCAGTACTTGCAACCGCGAGCTCAATCGTATGGTTCGTGACACTACTATCGTTGACTTAGGGACGAAGTCGCCCCAAGCTGTCATACCAAGTGATCATATAGCATCAGCTCGGTCTACAATAGACTCGTTGCCGCATTGAAAACAAGTGAATAGCATCTTTCGACTTGACGCAATGGCGCGCCTGCGTTCCGTCCCATTGCTGGGTGCACTCTCAGCTCTTGTACATGGGCTTGAACGGCGCGTTGCCTGTGGGTTGCAACCAGTTGTCCCTTGCATAGTCCACATTATGGCTCTCCACCACGTGAATTGAATATGCGTGGCGGGACTGAAGCGATCGGTTGGCGTTGCTGTAGTGCACGAATGCGCTATGCAGCAGCACCAGATCTCCTTTTTTCGTCAGCAATGGCTGGCTCTTGCTCAGATCAAAGGGCTCCACCGTCTCCGGTACATTTTCTAGCAGTTGTCCTCCGTTCACCTCTTGCTGCTCTTTCGTGGTACGTCGGAGTTTCTGCCGCACGGGCACCGTCAAGTGAGAGCCAGGCACGCCATACAGACAGCCGTTCTCTGGCGTGCAGTCTTCTAAAGCCCACCAGAACCCCACTACCGACTGTGGGGTGGTGTACAGGAAGCTGCCGTCCTGATGGGGCTTCACATCTCCCCCAATACTTGGCTGTTTGAAGATATACATGGACTGCACGACAGCAGGACGTACATAATGGAGCGACTTGAGGATGTTCTGGACTTCGGGAGCGTAGCTCACTCTCTCAAAGACTGGGTCGAGGTTGTGGAGATTGTGACCAATCTTGTTGATTGCCATGTGCAGCAGCACCGCCAGCGTCGTTTGATCTTCTTGGAACGCGTGCTCCTCAAAGAAACAGCGGATCTGGTCGCACGAGTCGAGGAAGTACTCGTCATTCAGGCGACGCGTCTGTTCGTTGGTCGTGAAGATAGAGCGGTGGCTGTGTAGATCACACTGGGCGACGAGTTCACGAGCTCTGGCTCGCAATTTGTCGCATGTTGAAGCAGAGAGAGCGTCGGGTATGACGAGGAACCCGTCGCGATGAAATGCGGCGAGCTGCTCGGGGGTGAGACTTTGCATCGGGGATGGACTTTGTCCTGGATTGGTTGGAGACATGAGGATGATTCTTCACAAGGGACTGTGTGTCTACAATGTCGAAATGGCTTGAGACGAAGCAGTTTGGTCAATGCAGTTGACAAATGATATCGTGCAGGACAACCGCTGCATTCGTATACGGGTTGACAGATGTAGCCATCGCGTTGCAAATGGGTTCAGCTATGTCAGTCGACCCGTCATGCTTGTCAATTGAACTTGCAACAGACCGAGTGTAGGATGGATGTAGCCGCATTGGTCAGTAGGACGTGAAGGTGACACGGAAGGAATTGTCTGGCGAAAGTTTGTAGTCAACGTCTTTGTCCACCTGTGCGAGCAGCACTTGCTGTTCGCTCTTATAGGCTATTTACGCTTGGTTGGCCTGGTGCAAGACGTGCGCGCAGGGTAAAACAACTATTGCTACAGGGCATGCACGACTTTGCGTCGGAGTTATCCACGATGCAACAAGTAGCCGAGCAGGGAGTTCCGGTTCGTGTTCTCAATCGAAGTTGTCTACCAGAAACAGGCATCTCCGACAATGACCATGGCACTGGGAGGACGGGCAGCGACAAAGCACAAATGCTGCACCTAAAGCCGGGACGACCCTCTTGATATACATACTCACGTAGAGGCTGATGCCGCCAAGGTGTTCCTGTCGTAATGTCGTCACACGACGATTGCATTCACATTTATGGTATTGGATGTCATTGAACAAATCACCACCGCAGCAAACGTCGCAGTCGCGGAGAGCAACTATACAATCAGATCCCATCCGCTTGCACGCGTTATCGAGAAAATGGACATCCACTCTGCACCCTCATTATCGCTTCGTCCGATAAGGTTTTTTCTCTCGTGAGCAGCATCTCTACGAAATGAAGCGCTTCTATAGCGATTTTCCGCGGTGATTAAACACGTGAAACTCCGGACACGAGACGACAGTAGCCAGCGATCTGCAGTATCCGTATCAACACAACACAAATATCGCACATTCAGCGACCACAATGTCCTCTCCTGCTCTTTTTTGCAAGTTCCCATCCATTGATATACCGATAGTGCAGAGCGTCATTGGATCGTATCGGTACCATCTCTCCCGACGTGAGGAGGACGCCCACCAACGAAAGGCCGAAAGCCACAGCAAGTTCGATCAGTACCTGTATTCACAGCAACAAACAGGAGGATTTCAGCCAATAGAAACATTCAGACAATCGACATACACTCGTTGATTGGTTAAAATCGCACCTCCACAGGTGGCAATCGGGCGTCCAAAGTTTCGGTCAACTTGGCATAGTTCTCGTCTACAATGACGCGATCATGGAACAATCTGAACCATCAAACTCGATATGGATATCGACAGGAAAACAAGGAGCGTACATTGCACCGAGTAGTAGCCAGCATGCACGAGTAGGAGCGCGCCCAGCGCAATCAGTAGTTTGCCTACAAGCGCCATTGGTTTTCCGCCGCTGTTGAAGCAAGTGGTCAGTCAAAGGGAATAAAACCTATCGTATAGCGTACTTCAGCCATATCGGTGCTTGCTGCATCCAACCCGGTCCCACGCGATCCACAGATCGTTGAATGTGCACAAATTGTCAGTCTTAAGTACGCACAAATTATCGGCTCTTAAGTACGCACACTGCATCATCAATCGCAGCTGTCCCGAATGTTTTGGGGGCTTCGCAGCAGCAGTAGCAGCAAATCCAGTGCATCTGCGGCTGCTACAAGCCGCATCGACGCGTCGCGAAGGTCGTCCCAACAAGCCCAGAACGCGGCGGACACAGCAGTACTTGCTGCTCCTTCCTACGTGCTCTCAGAGCAACGGCGCAGCGACTTGTTGCTGGCAGCTCGCACGACTCGCACGTCGTGGGTCGACAACGTCGATGCCATTCGCGATGCCACGTCGCATTTCGATCCTTTGTGTGGCGCTTACAGCTCCGTGCGAACCGCTTTACTATCCAGCGCTTGGATTGCAGCTCTGGACGACCTTCACAACGAGTTCTCGAGCTTTTTCGCGAATTTGGACGAACTGAAGCGTCAACTGCTGCCGAAGGACTTGCAGTTGGTGAATGAAGAAGGAGATGAAGAAGAAGTAGGAGCTGCTGGTACTCCTAGTGGAAGTATACAAAGGTCGTCTCGGAAGTACGTTACGCTGTTCCAAGAGCTAAGCGAGCAGAAGCCGCTGCTGGATCAATGGCAGCGCTCACACAGTCCACAGACGAGCACGTTGACAAGACACGGTCGGGATATGTATTTCTTGTTGGCCTTCCGGGAGCTCTTAGCACTGCTGAAGAACACACGGGCAGCGGACTTGGTGTACCGCATTCAATCGTTTGTCAAGAAAGCGGAGCTATGGGATCTGCCTCAGATGATGGCGACGAGAGACCGACCGGGCGGGAAGATCCAAGATTTTATTAACAAACTCGTCGAGCAGATCAAGCACGACAAGGTACTGACAGCGCTGATGCAAGGAAACGCAGATGATGAAGATGCGCAGCAGACCGACAAGTACCTGCAGGTCCGTAATGCCTTTGGGGTGGACTTGCTGCACGAAGTGCTGGAAGCTTTCTTGATGGAAAAGCTGTACGTGAAAACGCTTACACCATCGGATGAAGTGGCAGGGCAGGACGATGCGTTTCATAATCGTATCACTTTGCTGGCGTTTGTTACGTTCAAACATCTGGATCTACCTGAGCCGGAGACGGACGAGCAAGCCCAGACGTGGCTCCGTCTGGCGACGCAGCTGGATGCCGCGACGCTGTATCCAAGTCCACGGCGTAAAATGGATGGTGTTTTGCGTGTGTGTCAAGACTTGACATCATTCCTGAAGATGCAGAACGGCGACAGATTCCCATCGGCAGACGAATTTTTGCCCGCGCTGATCTATGTAGTTTTACATGCGAATCCGTGCGAGCTCAAGCGCAACGTGGCATATATCCTGGAGTACCGCAATCCTTCCAAGTTGGTTTCGGAGCCTGGCTATTTCTTCACACACCTGGTATCAAGTATTGCCTTCCTGGAAGAAGTTGACTGCTCTCGACTGACCATTTCAGCCGAAGAGTTTAGTGAAGGACTGCGTCGAAGCACAAAGGGTGTCACGTTAAGCGAGGAGTGTCGTGAACTGGACCTTGGTGAAGCAGATGATGATTGCGACAATCGCTGTTTCGAAAGCGGCAACGCTGCGGTAGCTGAGGGCCGGAAGCAAATGTCTACAACTTCCGCATCCCGTAGTCGTAATGTCGACGACGACAGAGCATCGCTGGGACTTCCTACCGTGCTTGATGTTCGTGCAAAACGCCTAAGCTTGATGTCTGATTACCCGATGCGAGGAAGCAATCAAGCTATGCACCGACAGACAATTCGCTGACTCTGTTGCGACGGTCTATGTGTATGAGGTGCAACAATTGTCGTACCGAAAAGGCTGAGATCCGGGTGCGCAATGTTGCACTTTAAAAGTGACTGGAGGAAATTCAGTCGTAGTCGATGCATGTTCGTGCTGTGGGTAGACCAGGCTGCAACGATGAAAGTTGAGGCATTCCGAGACTGGTACACGCTTCTTTACCATCATAGTGGCGCCGTCAGCAGCCGAACGACGAGCACGGGCCTCTCAGTTTTGCAACAAGTCTCAGGCTTCACCGAAACTCATCAGCAGACTCGTTGCGTGCCCGCAACTGTGAGGCGTCTGGTAAGTTTATTGTCTTCCATCACCAAATTGGAAGAATACTAGTGCAACATGCTCAAATCCGACGCCGCATATAAATTGCCGTGATGATAGCTAGCCGTTATGATTATGTCTCAAAATAGCTAGCCGCAGTCGCGAGCAGCTGGTGCTAGTTATTTTTCCCTGTTTATGACAGCAAAATCGACAAGAGGAACTCTGCAACATCTTGTCACTATCCTAAGTGACTGCCACGCTTATTGGTCGCGTTCGCGTCCCACGTAACAGGCCTACCTACTACACTACTACAGTAGTACATAGTACCACATCCAACTTAAAATAAGATCTCTATCAGCTACTCATTAACTTCTACTTCACCGTCTAAGCTTCATCAAACCCAACAAATATCATTTTTCGAAAAATTACTCCTTTCCTCCACGCACTTACTGCAGACGAGGCGATGACTCATCTGCGAGAAGCTTGACACCATCAGCCCAAGCGCGCACACGACCTTATGTAAAGTACGTTCATTGTGCAAAAGAGAGACACAAAGTCCATGTGCCATTTTCAAAAAAAGTTGAAGGAGGGGAAGACGAGCATGCGAGAAAAGGTAGCAGAGGACGATACATGATATGTTGGCACGCGAAGGTGCAGCGCAGTAGGAGTTAGGTGAAGGACAATAAGATTCTGTATTCGATCTACTACCTATCGCTCTGTCTTTTTCCGATGCATGCACACTACGCTGTCTAGAGCTCTCTGCATCACTCATTGTACAACTGGCTCGCTGACTACCCTCTTGACTCGAAACGCCTGGCGCAAAGCGAAACTACAAGTCAGAATGCCTGACCGACCAAACAGCACACCACACGATTTCCTACATGATAACGTCTTTTAGTTGACAGTTTTGGCATCAATGGCCAATAGGTAATACGTTAGATCACCAAACATACAGCCCAAGCCCAAGCAGCTGATTCCATCGTTGCCGACTCTTATATAACATAAACTTTCATTTTAATGCACACGACCAGTTTAGTGCACTCAAATGTTTTTGTCCAATGCCTTGAGCAAGGAAATCACTAAGTGTCTTGATCGGATAAAATAACAGTTGTGCATGATAACGCTCATCCTTCAATAATATATGACCCTAACGAATGACTGTAGACTGCTCAAAACGTTCCTGCCTGGTCTACTTACATCACAAAACAAGATGCGCACCGCCGACAATACACCGATGCAGCTCTCGAGGACGCCGTTCAGCGGGTGTGCAACGGTACGCCATCGTATCTGTCAGACACGAGTGTCGTTGCGCACTCTCTACAAGTATGTCAAAACCAAGCGGAGCAATCTGCTGGTCACCCCTGTGCGACGTGGCTCCACTTCAATCTTAACTGCAGACGGCGAGAAACATCTCGTCGAATGGGTAATCGGGATGCAGCTCAACGGTACGCCAGCTACGCGCAGAGAATCCTCTTTAGAGCAAGCGATATTCCCTTTCGTCTCCACGGCGTGTACGCGCCCTGTCTGACGGGTGGGTCCACCGCTTTATGC
>JH598287.1:0-15951 GCA_000173235.2 Hyaloperonospora arabidopsidis Emoy2
TAGTTTCTGGTCCATGAACGACTTCTTGCCGTCGTCGCCATTGGCGGCTGGGCGTTTCTTAGCGTTGTATCCGTTCGTAGTGTAGCTCTTGTTGCTCCTTGTCTCTGATGACTTTACTTGCAGCGCCATGATTGCGACAGTCGACGTGGTAGCACTCAATCGATCGCTTAAGCAGTGGCGACCACCCACTTGTCAAACTATTCCACTGAAGTCGCACTTCGTGGTGTACCAGCACACGAATATTTGCTCATACTGACATGTATACAAATTATATAGTCTTTGTAAAAGCTGATATAGTTTGAAGCGACGTCGATATTTAGACCGCTGGAATCCAGTCCGGGCCATAAATGTAGAGTATTGCTAAATACACCCAACGTTTTTACTAAATACACCCCATACATCACACCCATACCACACTACAAAAGGGTTTGTACGACAAATATCGCGCCAGCATACCTCTGTACGACCACTATCGCACAACAATTGGCATATGTCGTACAAATGGTAAGTGATATTCAGTTAAGCCTGCCCAATTTGATATGACCCGTGGAACGAATTTGTATCGTTTATAGTCGGGGGATCAAATTCTAGAGGTGTGAACACCCTCTAGTCATTTGCAGCCCTCAAAAAGAGCTAAGGAGCCCGGATTCGTGTTCAGCGGCTCATTCAAGCACAATTCCACTTGGAAATTTATAGGTACACACCCACCCTTTGATACGTACACACCCAGCCAAACTGTGTAATTTAATCATTTGCCACAAATTGTAACGTAAATGCATGAAATCAAAGCTACTAAAAAATTAAACAGCATTGCAATCTCGACCATGACAAGACTCTTCTTGTATGTTTTGAAGCTGGCGTTGTACCAGACTAGAAACAGTTGACTTGGTAAGTAATCAATCTTTAGACTGTTGTGGGTCGGTAAACTGTTTGCAGATGCACTATTAATGCTCAACCCACCGCAGTACCAATGTTTGGTGGAATGCTTACAACGGCATACCTGCAACGTGCGATAGCGTATTTAGAAGGGCTCACAATAAGCTATCGTTCTCGCCCTCGTTTTTAACATGGATTTCTGATTATTCTTTGCCACAGCGACCGAAACTGGTATCTCTGACCAAGCTCCTTAGTGCTGACCACGTAGTGTGCTTGATCATCAAGCAGGCCTTGCTACCACATTTGCCTGTAGTATCTAAACTCTTTCGAAACGTCGCACAACGGTATGCCATCTCAAACTGTTTGAACCCATTTTCGCATGTGTGTTCAAAGCTTATGATTTTGCCAGGGAAGATGGAGACAAAGGCGTGGACAGCAAGGGCAGATTGACGATCGATAACATTATTGAACAAAGCACAGCGAACGATTATTCAAGACACACTAGTCGCGGCTTTCGATCATCAAACAGTCTTATTTCACGTACTCATTTCGGCTTTCGTGCCACTTCAAGATTACGTCGCTAAAACTCGTGTAGTCTTGTTGATACTGTCTATAGTAATCATACTTGATGGCTCTGCTGACTGCCACTGTACGCACATTCCCAAGATAGGTCCCTCTTACAGGTATCGTTGCTGCTAGAGTACAGCAGAAACTGGCATGGAACCTTCAACGTTGCATCAAGTAAAAAGGCATGCTTCAATGCGAAATTCGGGGACGTGCGGACTCCAGTACTGGAAGCGACAAAAAAACATTGACCTGGACCCGCCGGCTTTCACGAATTTGTGGTACATAATAAGTCAATATTGTTCCGACCGCGTACAAGTACTGTAGATTACACCGACGTAGATCTCTTGAAGCCCCCGTGTTTTCCGACAAGAAGATTGTAGCGTATGAATAGAATTACAATAGGAAAATTCGTATCTCATGAGGCTCACAAACGCTAAAGATCTACTTTTACTATGTTATGTCAAGTCGATTCGGAGCTAGCACGTACACATTACTTTTAATAGAAGGCATGATGCTAGAGCCGAAACTCAGTCGGCCCAATCTAGCGTGGTTACAGACTTTACCGTTGTTCGCTTATTGACGCAGCAGCTGTATCTGTGACATGGCATTTCTTTCTCCAGACCATGCCGCGCCACTTCTTCCACTACTGTATATTGTGCAGATTATGACGTAGCACTTATACTGGGTATCAAAGCAACCTTCATGAGCAATTTCGTGCTGGGCTGTCGTACAGCAACTATATACACATACGCAAGAGATAGCACGACCTAATGGACGTAAGCTATTGTAAGAAGGTGGTTTGAGAAGCTCCTCTTTTCATCTACTTAGAGCCACAATCCTGTCATAATCTGGTCAGTTCCAAAATATACTATTTAATGTCTGTCTCATCTGGAGGTCGAGGTGAAACAATGAACTCCCTTAAAGAACGCCTAAATCGTACGCACCCAGAGCACAAATTGCGATAGTAAAATTATCAGGTATCATGCCAGCTTCTCCTATAATGGAAATGTTGCAGCAAACGTTGGTTGCATCGGGCATCCCGCGTGATAGCCAAGCTCAGCTCCTGCTTACGGCCTCCATATCCTGCGAAACTGATGCAACAACAAGGACTTATCTCTATCATCCACAGCCGTTTTGCGTTGATCTAAGCAGCAACTCAATGCATTCGTACCACCAATCTTTCCAAGTGGTATCTTTTGTCCCTGACTTAATTTGTCACGTTCCAAGCAACAACAATTTTCTAATAAACGAAATACTAAGGATGACACGCAAGTTCAAACGAGCGCAGGTATATGAATATCATTTCGGACGAAGCGGTGCCATCAGAGTCATTGATCTTTACTTGAAAAGAACACGAGCATCCAGATAAGGATATTCGTTTGCTACCACGACACAAGAGATATGTGATCAAAAGTCGATCTTCGACTACGTTTTTGTAGCTAAAATTGTCGTTTTGTATGAAGGCCTAGCTTTCACGGCATGTACCATGACAGATTGCGCTCGTGCATGATACGAACTTCACTATACTTGTAATCGTGAGTTTTAAGAACATGCAGTTATCCCTTCTTCTTAAAAGAATTAGCAGACCGGGCGAGACATCAAATTTGGTTTTCGAGTACGACGATTCAATAGGCGAAAAGGACTCGCGTCATCGCGTGTTATCATAGATATGGAACTCATTATAACAAGATTTTCAACTTGAAGCTTCTTCGAAACGCAATTACATTGATCTGACTTTGCGCACCGATTTTAAATGAAGCAGTGGGTGTCTACATCTGTATAAACGTGTCGAGATCGAACACACTTTAGATTTCTTGGAACACTTGGCTAACGTCATGCTTCACGAATAGCAGCCGCTGCAAAGAGATGTGAAGAGTCCTTGCTGAATCAGATGGACAATTCGGACTTCTCCAGCAAAAATTGAGATCGGAAACTATCTACACGAATCTACACCGGGTGTTTCAATGCAGCGAGTTGTCCAGACCGTGGCTTACGCCGTTATTTGTTGTCTTGCTAGGTCACCGATCCAAGCGCGCTGATGCGGTTCCTAACGCGCTATATGATTGTACATGCTATTGGCACTCGGGATCGTCCAGATACCTGTTGTGCTTTGTGTTTGCATTATTGTATACCCGACCGTGACTACATCGAACAACAACATCGAGGTCAATGTGCTGTAAAAAGCCGACTCACTTTCTGGGATCTGATCATCTTTGTATAGATTGCTTCAACGTTATTATAAGTATCATGAACGAGGATATCCGGCTATCAAACACGTGCAAACAGCAAAAGCAGCATATCCTCCGGTTGATTACCAGTGATAATCATCCAGGAAAACCGCCTTATTTGCAACAAAAATTGATTGACACGGCGAACTAAGCATCGATACAACGAAATTGTACGAGACAGCGCACGTAAACACGCTGGTACCGATGTGTTTTAAGGACTTGAAGTACAATTCTGCTGTCGTCGCAATATTTGCTAGTGGTGCTGATGGCCCACAAAAACGGAGCAAACGGCTGGGGTCCTGCAGAATTTGTGTCGCTTTCAGACCCATGAACATGACTAGGCATAACGGAGTCTTGGATGCGCGCTTGGGTAAAATGATGTAGCAGAAGCCATCAAAAACTAAGTTTACGTGCTTATCCATTGCATTGACCACAGATTGTGCATGCTGATGATGTACCGATATATCAGAGTTGGCATCCGTGGAAGGCCCATCTCCATTGACATAGCCGTTATCATGATTGTGAGCTTGTAGCGGAGCTACCCTAACTCCTTAGTCAGAGGAAGACTTCTAGACTCGTAGAGTCTCTTAGTATATCAAACTAAGCGGGTATTAACTTAAAGGGTATCAAATCTTGCAAACTTGGTGAGACTTAACTCTAAGAGTATGTACAAGCTCTTAAGCTTCTAGTCCTGGTTCAGGGGACTACGACTCCATGGAATCACGTGACACTAATGCCCAAGAGTACTTAGCCTTAACTCAGGCACTTAACTGTTACGACCAGAGCCGGCTTGGAAAGACAGGTGTCTGAAACTGATCAAAAGGGGAACTGAATATATTTACTGATTTATAGCGATAATTAACCTTACTTACGTCTTTAACCTTAGGACTATGATACCTAATCGAATAGTCCTCATCATAGTTCTTCTTGTGTACCACACCACAACTACGTCGCCTCTATGAAGACCCTGTTACGATAGATATCCTCTAACCATAACTGATAGGGTACGGTATTATCGCTTAGCGTATGTGAGACAAAAGTACGCCTTATCAGTGACATTGATCTCTTTCCGTGTGTACCACATCAATGTACCTGGTTATCACAACCATTTGTGTAACCCCGTTACACCCTCCCCCGCCGAACAGTCGATACCCCGGATCGACATTCTTCACCTTTCTCATTGAGGTAACTCGGAGAGAACAGATAACCTCACGGTTGTGCTCACGACACCTTGCGCATCAATGGCGAAGTCTTCGCATTCCTCCGAGTCTTTCGAAGACATCATACGAGAAGAGAACATCGTTGATTATGACAGTGACACTGTCGTGGAAGAGGGTGAAACTCTCGAACCTGCCACGTCAGCGTCGTGCGAGCCTCCTTGTATAGCGCCAAACCCATTTCCGGAGCGAAGCACGGCTCAAGCGCTAACAGCGTTGCATGCCTCAACTACTCTCGATGAACCTATCATCACCAACAAGCTCGATGAGCAGCAACAACGCTATATCGAGTAGAATGAGAGAGCTAGACGTCTATTTCCGACATTAGCTATTGCCGAAGCACATTCGGACTATCGCTTCAAGCCTTTGAGCGTTGATGAGTTGTTGCAAAAGATCGCAGGGAATCCCTTGGCTACTTGGCCCACAGGGCGCGAGGCTAAGACGTCTGACGACATTGCCGAACGAGATGCTCTCAGAGAGAGATACTTGACGCCCGAAGCGACGACGATTCTCGAGTGCCAAATCAAGTTGACGGAACAAGCACGTGGTGCCTCTGTACCGACGCAGAGAACGATCCCTGTCGTTCTATACCCAGGTAAGAGTGAGGCCGAGGATGACAGCACGTTCACTCGTTGGGCACAGAGGGCACGTCGGTTGCCCAGCATGAGTGCCCTTCGATCTAGTGCCTCCAAATCCAACGTTCGGCTAGAGCGCAATCTGTACTATGAGTTTGCTAAGCTAAATGCCAAAGTCCAGCTACGTTCGCTATATCGCACGCAGTATGAAAAACCAGTTGCTGGTCCAACCACCACTGTTTCGACTGTACAGACAGTCGCGGGTCACTCAGTGTTGGTGAGCGAGCCCTACACCCCCACACCTATTGGTGGGAAGCGCGTTGGGGGTGCAAGCTGACCCGCAGCGCGACGCTCAAAACTTCAACGGCGTATGGGAAATCTTGCTGAAGGGGTACCTCAAACTCCCATAAGTTCTTAGACACAGGGTATCCACAACACTTCACCAGATACTGGTATTGACCTTTGTGAAGAAGCCACTTCAGAAGTCTCTCCACATGGAACTGTAAGCTTCCTTTCTTGTCGAGCAACGCAGGAGGGGGTCGATGTGTCGGCACAGGCTCATGAAGACTTGTTGTCGGAGGTGAAACGACTCCAAGAGTCTTTTGCTCACGTGCAGACGGCACTGGATCAGTCTGTAACTGAGAGGAAACAACTCCGGGAGAACCTTGACCAATTACAACGCGCTCATGAATAGTAATCGACTGAGTTGGCTCAGTTGCGTGAGCAGATGAACCGTCTCGGTTCGATCGACTCGGTCTACAAGCGACTGCGGAAGGTGGAGTACAACCTGCCACGGCAGGATGGCCAGGTAGATCTCTTGACGAAGATGCAGCTAGCGGAAACGACGTCCCACCCTCAGGCGCAAGCGCCTTCCGGTCCACGAGAGAAGGATCATGATATGGCTTAAGCAAGCCAACTTAAAACACTGGGTGTGTGCGCAACTTGCCCGGGAGATTGAGTGTATAGGCAAGGTCTTTCTTCGCTATGACCGTACACGGCCCAATGAATCACGGACGCAATTACGGCAGACACTACATTTATAGGTAGGTTTTTAGCGTTTAATTAGACTTGGTCTCCAACTTCATAAGAATCAATACATCCTCTGCCTTTATATCAGCTTTTTCCTTTTGTTTGTCTTGGCTATCAGCCATTGCATCACGCACATGTCGTAAGACACTAAAGCGCGTCGCGAAAAAATCGTTTACTTGTTTCTGCATCGTGGTAGAGCTGATTTTAGCAAGCTTGTCAGCAGAAACTTCCCCACCAAGCCTAGAACCACGTAGTAGTAACTTGAGCGGAACGCGGGGGTGCGTGAGGCTATTCACATAGAAGGGAGTAAAGCCAGTCAAGACATGAACAGCGTTGTTCAACGCAAACTCGTTGACAGAGAGTATCGAGCTCCAAGTCTTAGGCGACTCAGCACAAACACTGCGAAGAAGGTTTCCAATGACGCGATTAACTCGCTCAGTCTGACTATACGGTCTGTGGATGATCCGCTGTGGACATGTCCAATCGCGTGCCAAGAACCTTGAAGAAGTAAGTCCAAAACTTGCCAGTAAAGCGAGGGTCGCGATCAGAGATGACTGCCAGTGGCAACCCGTGTTGACGAAACACACGATCGATAGAAAGCATAGCTGTACCTTTGCCATCGATGGAATCCGGCACTGCCGCTAAGTGAGCTATCTTGCTTAAGCGGTCAACAAAGACCACAATTCCCGTATTGCCTTTACTGTCTTTGGGAAGACTAAACAAAAATCCATACAGATGGACTCCCAACACCCCGTGGGTACAGGTAAACTGGCGAGTGGCGCAGCTGAATGTGCCGAGGGTTTTACCCGCTGGCACGTTTCGCATGTACGTATGTGCTCACCCATTTGTAGAGTTTGGGCCACCAGTAGTGTTGAATCACAGAGCCATAAGTCTTTTCCCGGCCCTAATGCCCACTGAGGGTAGTATTTTGGGCCTCAAAGAGGATTCGACACATAAAATCCTCATTGTGAGGCACAACAATGCGAGCGGTACCCATTACATATGTGCGATAGCGCAAAAGTCGATTATCGATGGAATATCGATGTAGGCCTGCCCGCAAGCGTGCCGATAATTGACTGTCCGAGTCCTTGTAATTCTAACTCCCAAGGGCATGAAACAATGCTACACATTGAGGATCCCGTGGATAGGCCACACGAATTAACTCCTCAAAAGAAGACGACAAAGTCGTTACATGAGCAAGCTCATAATCAGGTCTGCGAGAGAGGGCATCTGCCAACACGTTTTGTTTGCCTGGCTTATACTTCACCTCAAAGTTATATTCCGCAACGAAAAGAAGCCAACGAGCCATTCTCTGAGAGAGGCGAGGCGACTGTGTCGCCGTGCGTAATGACACATGAGCGGTGTAAACGACGAATGGCTTAGAGCCAAGCAGATGAACTCTAAATATGACGATTGCATACTCCATAGCAAGTATCGCTTTGTCATGAACTAGATATTTCTTTTCACCAGCTTCAGCTGACGAGATTTACATGCGATCACTAGCTCAAGGCCTACAGCATCTGTTTGTAACAGGGCGCTGACGATGGCGAAGTCGGATGCATTGCAGACAACTCTAAAAGAGTACTCCGGATTTGGCAACGCCAAAATAGGAGCATTGAGGGGACTCTTCTTTATTGCCCGAAATGTGTTATCATGGAACTCTTGCCCCAGTGCCAATCTGTGACCTTAAGGAGATCGGTTAATGGCCGAGCCATACCAGCGTAATTTTAGCTGTATTTGTGTAAGTAATTGGCAAGGCCAAGTCACTTACGCAAGTCTTTTGATTCTTAGGAATCGGCCAGTCCACTATAGCCTTGACCTTAGCGGGATCCGCTCTGATGCCGCGCTTACCAATAAAACATCCAAGAAAAAAAATCTCTTTCTGCACCAAAAATGCATTTAGACGCGTTGGCGTACACTTTATTAGTGCTCGAGCACAGCTCGCAAATGATTAATGTGATTTTCAACATCTGACCGACCGTTTTCGGCACGACTGTGGAAAAAAAGGTCATCAAAGTACGTCTGTGTGTAATCCCGGTGTGGGCGGAAAAGTTGCGTCACCAGACGATTAAATGGAGCATTAGACAGCCCTTGGGGCATCACCAGCCATTCCCATAGCATACCACCCAGGGTGCTAACTGCTGTAAGCGGAATATCACTCGCCTCGCATGACCAATTGATAGTATCCATCAACCAAGTCGAGTGCGCTATACATAGTACAACCAACCATGTTGTTTTGAAGAAAATCCTTTCACGGAATGGGTGTCTATGCCGGAATAGTAGCCGCATTAAGCTTGTTATAAGCATGCACAATACGCCTCTTGCCGTTCGGCTTTTAGACAGAAAATGTCGGTATCGAATGTGGTGATTTACTCTCACGTACCATTTTTGCTTTGTGCTTAGCACGGAAGAAGTCATCAATGACCTCACATTGCTCCTTAGGAAAGGGAAATACAGTGTCACACGACAGTGTGACACTGTATTTCGTTCCCGGAACTAAGTCAATTTCATGACGGACACCTCTATCTGGAGGTAGAACAGAGGGTATATCTCGGCACACCACATCTTGAAATTCCTTGACTAAGGAATAAAAGGGATCATGAGTGTATTTCAATATTGATGATCCACTATGCGCACTGAGTGCTGCTTTTGTGTCCCCCAGAACGGCTTCATCCAAAAGTGAAGAAGAGTTCAACTCTATGATGTCGGGTCGAATGACCACCACCTCTGAAAGGTCTTCATTCTTTAGTGAGTAATCAAACTCATCGACCGACAACTCTTCGAGTTTTAAAAGCGAAATTAACGAGGATATAGCCTCAAGGCTAATTGTACCATCACAGGCACCAGTCACTCCGTGGACGAGTGTATACAGTTGACATTCATCATCACTTTGTGACACAGCACACGATGTGTGACTCGTATCTCTCTGATTAATACCATCATCGGTCTGAATTTGCTCTACCCTAAAGCTTATGGCATCTATTGACGAGTTATTGGGCATGACGTCGTCATCACGTGGATTACGTGCCACTTCGCGTGCATTCGCTGATCCGGGCTCGGGATGCCTTGGTATTTCACCAACAACGTCAATATTGACATTCAGCGCATCGCTATCACAGCCAACGTCACCAAGTGGGTACTTACGCGCCACTCCATGCTCATCTGATGAGTTCAACCCTCGATGACTTGACTCTTGGTCAACAATGCTTTCAGAATTCAGTACGGTGCTCTCACAACGACTATTACTTAGCGGAGTACGTGCCGCTTCACTATCACATATCGAGCTTTGCTCTATACTCATGTCTTTGACATCGTCAGAATCAACTAACTCTGACATTCCGATGTCCAGCACACTAGCATTGCCATCCAGGCTCGCGCCAAATGTGCTTCTGATTCCTAGCAGTGGTGGGTTCATGACTCCCCAAAGCTCCGCTAGGAGCAGTGCGCGTGGCGCCTAATGTTTTCGACCTCCAGTCGATCCATGGCTCATGGCGCTCCAGCCAAGCCATACCAAGAATGAGATCATATCTCGAGTCCAAATCAAGGACTAATAGCGCTTGCTACGATCAAAATTGAAACACTTCACACCCAAGTGACTAGAGTTCCTGTCGCCAAGCGAACAGTGATCGTATCATCCTTGTGCGCTTCTAGGGCCTCAACATAACGTGGATTCCCTTCAAGGGAACAACTTCTGGCATAATTACCGGATACTCCGGAGTCGATCAAAATTGACCAGGGTTTGTCAAAGCTTTTAACAGTCGCCTTTGCGACCAACAAGCCTGGCTTGTATTCACGTCCCATATTAGAGTGCACGGGACTCCTTGGGGCTAAATTTTGCTCGCAACTACCTCCTAGAGACTCAATAAAACCTAGTTCTTCCCCAGCAAGGAGCCCCGCGTCTACTAGGAGTCTACGTTTTCCCGCACCGTACCAGACTTCTGGTTAGCGGCAGGAGTTCGGCCTGAAGTAGCCTGGCGTGCGTAAAGGGCAATTAGGTCGTAGATGCTTCGTGCTTCCACACTTGAAACATCGTCGAATGTTTCGATGCTGTTCTACAGCTCGAAGCTCTGCTTCTTCGTCTGTCTCGGTGAGACTGATGTCCATAGGATCCGGCCTATTGAATGAACTAAAGGAGCTCGCCGAGTTTAAGTTGTACCCATGGGTGCCAAAACGGGCTGCCTTGAAGTTGAACTCAGCGTTCAACGAGATATCTAACGAGATATCTACAGCCGCCTGAAAGGAGGTGGGGTGTACCTGGAATACTTCCGTTCGAGACACGCCCGTACGAAGGCCCTCCATGAAGATGGTAACCAAAACCATTTCTGGTAAGGAATCAAGCTGCATGGCAGCGATTAGAGTTCTCAGTTCCTGGACATAGTCCAATAGTTCTTTCTTGCCCTGAAGGACAGATAGGAAACGAGAACGCACCCGGTATGCCTGATTAGGCGGAGCAAACACCCAGGATATTTGCTGTTTTAGCAAATCCTATGTGGGGAAAGCTTCGTCTACCGACGTGCTACACGTGAGAGCCCATTCTCTGGATCTACCACCCAATTTTGAGATAGCCATCCCAACTCGCTGTTGCTCCGACCGGAGCGTAGCAGAGTTCATGTCCATTTCCACCTCTCTGATCCACAGGAGGAGATTATTCCCTTTTTTACTTCAAACGTCTTTACAGTCAAGACAGGGGGGCGAGCCCTTGGCTCTTCATCAGGTACAGGAACATACTGAGTAGGCATATCCGATGCCAAATGGTCGTGTACATACCCAACCAAAGTGGACTCAAACTGCATAAAGGCGTCAACACGTGCACGAATCACGTCAGGACCTTGTGCGAGAATTAGACCCACTTGTGCGTTTCCGACTAGCACTCTGAGTTTCTCCATCGCTAATTTATTGGGCCTCAGAGAAGTTTATCTTTGTTTCCATCCTTACAGAGGAACAGTCTTTAACAGACTCGGGTGTAGATTGACTACGAGTGCTACCAAGTGTGGCGGAGCTACCCTAACTCCTTAGTCAGAGGAAGACTTCTAGACTCGTAGAGTCTCTTAGTATATCAAACTAAGCGGGTATTAACTTAAAGGGTATCAAATCTTGCAGACTTGGTGAGACTTAACTCTAAGAGTATGTACAAGCTCTTAAGCTTCTAGTCCTGGTTCAGGGGACTACGACTCCATGGAATCACGTGACACTAATGCCCAAGAGTACTTAGCCTTAACTCAGGCACTTAACTGTTACGACCAGAGCCGGCTTGGAAAGACAGGTGTCTGAAACTGATCAAAAGGGGAACTGAATATATTTACTGATTTATAGCGATAATTAACCTTACTTACGTCTTTAACCTTAGGACTATGATACCTAATCGAATAGTCCTCATCATAGTTCTTCTTGTGTACCACACCACAACTACGTCGCCTCTATGAAGACCCTGTTACGATAGATATCCTCTAACCATAACTGATAGGGTACGGTATTATCGCTTAGCGTATGTGAGACAAAAGTACGCCTTATCAGTGACATTGATCTCTTTCCGTGTGTACCACATCAATGTACCTGGTTATCACAACCATTTGTGTAACCCCGCTACAGAACGTGGCTTTGACCGTTTCTACGACCGTGTTCATGACAATGGATATGATGTTGGAATACTTATGGCATGAGATCTTAACATATCAACCTGCAGCTTGTTCTCAAGTGATGTTATATCCAACATTATATATCACACTCAATCTGCAACATAAGTTTGTCAAAGTTCGTTCTCCTGGCCTTATGTGATCTTGTATATTTCTTCCAAATCTAATTTCGCTTTCTCAGTTCGTGCGCTCCGATTCAGATACTCATTTCACTCACACATCACCTCACAGGCGCAAGCGTACGTGAATCAACGTCTCCAAAGTCTCTGAATGACGCTTTGTCTCCTTCAGTAATCCAGCAATTCTCTTTGGTATCGTAATTACCATTCACGAATACTTAGTACTTTCCACCAGTACACTGTACTTCAACAGGCGTACACTTACGATCACTTAGATCCCACCCTAACATTTCATTTCACGAACTCCACCAAATCATTCGAGCCGAGACAACCATTAGCGTAGTGGCGTACCATATCCGGACGTTTCACTCTTACGTGTGCGACGCCTGAGCCAAGCGCTTCACAATCAAGCCAAAGACCTTAGCACCTGGAACCAGCGGCGTTGATTGATACGAAGATCGACTTGAACTGCAAAGTTAATGAAGATTCGAAATTGGTATAAGACCATTAAAACAATCATGACCTCGTTCTTGAACAACCCATACAGCATTTAGCTTCTCGACAACTTCAGTTTGATACAAAGAGTACTCAAAAGCACAAAGATCGCGTCTAGTAGAGATATTAGCTTTTCCACAAATCCCTCAAGCGCCACCTGGACGGCCACGACCCCGCGATACTGGAAGAGGTTCATCAACCTTCGTTAATAATTCCTCTTAAGATAATTGACTAATTCGGTTTTAAAGAATACGTTGTTGGTATAGTGATGGCTGAATAAAGCGATCTCGAATTTGAGACAGAGCTTGCTTTGTAGTCAGATTGGTAGTATACTTGTGACCGGTGTTCTCATCGCGATAAAGCCACCAATTAAAATGAAAGGAATCTTTTTAAACCGCCCACGCGTTGCAAGAATATCTTTGAGCGCAGTGCGAACAAAGGATTCCAGTTATTGACGTGAATAAATCAGTAGATTGTGCTTGGGCAAAATTCGTACCTGTTTACCTCTTCGTTAGCCTTATTTAGTGCGTGAAGCGATATTTTGCCTCAAACATCAGCCCAAATACCACCAGATAGAGAGATAAGTGTATTTGTGCGGCTGTAGGCAATGTTGCGCTGAATGAACTTCTCCTGATGATCAATTGCTATCAATATCCGATAATAAACACCAGCAAGATCGCCCGTCGACACTTTGTTCGAGATTTTACTGCACCATACTTTCTTTCTGTAGTGGAGCTACCCTTACTCCTTTGTCAGAGGAAGACTTATAGACCCGTAGAATCTCTTAATGTATTAAACTAAACGGGTATTAACTTAAAGGGTCTCAAGTCCTTACCGAGTTTGTGAGACTTAACTTTAAGTATCTGAACAAGCTCGTAAGCTTTTAGTCCTGGTTCAGGGGACTAATGACTCCAAGGAATCACGTGGCACTAATGTACAAGAGTACTAGACTTGACACAGGCTCTTAACTATTACGATCAAAGAAGTATTAGAAAGAAACGTGTCTAAAACTGATCAAAAGGGGAACTGAATGTATTTACTGATTTATAGCGATAATAAATATCACTTACGTGTTTAACCTTAAAACTATGCTACCTAATTAAGTAGTTCTCATGGAGGTTCTTCTGGTGTTACCACACCAGAACTACGCCGTGCTTTGAAGGTCCTATTGCGATAGCTACCATCTATACGTAATTGATAATGTACGGTATTACCGCTTAGCGTATGTGATACAATAAAACGCCTATCAGTTTCACTAATCTCTTTATGTGTATATAACACCAGCGCACCCGGTTATCACAATGGTTTGTGTAACCCCGTTACACCCTCGGCTCGAATAATTGCTCTATTTCCAAGATGCCGCTACGTTTTGGTCCAAGCAAGGATGAACCGATTTTTATACCACAGCCAAGTTCTCTCAATGTATTCGTAAACTGATAACGATAGAGATTGCAGATGCCAGCCCACTTTGTCGCATTCGACAGAACGTCGATTGACTAATAAAGCTGTTTAAACTCCACCTCGAACGTTTCTCGATATTATTGACTCTGGAAATTCTTGCGGCACTTGGCAAGTAAGTTCTTCGAAATATGCCAGGTGCGAAGTAGATTTTGCGCGTTGGAAAAGTGCGTACGAAGCGCAGCCATCAAGGCAAGTTCCCAATCCGTTACAATCACACCAGGCAGCTGATTGGCACTGAAATTGATTTTAAAAGGATTGAGAGCCCATTCGTAGTCTTCTCCTCGCCCGAACGAAAGAAATGTGAACGCGACCAAAAAGCTATCATTACATGAGGAAATTTCAATTATGTGTAGCGTTAGCATCTTGAATCTAAAAAGCAGAGAAATGTGGCCGATACTGTTAAAATCCGCCATTTTGAAATCAGATGTAATAAATACTTACTTATTAACCTTGTATGTACGATCCATGATCATGACAGGTGAGAATTCTCTAGCAAGTTGAACGCATAAGCTTGGTGCAAAGAAAATATTGGTAATTCGACTTTAATTGTCGCGGTCGTGACCATGTAGAATGCTGTTTGCCTGAAGCTCGTTTAGCAGCGTTTCCATTGGTGTTCTTCCAGCAAGAGAGTTTTCTCGGACAATCGCCTTTGCGTTGTATATGTCCCTTGTAATGAGATCGCAGTTTGGATCGCTCTGAAGGACTGTCGCCAAGATGACCTTGGGTGCAGCACCTGCTCTTGCCATGGCACCGATCGTCGTGGCGTTTTGAGGGCCAACTTTCCGCGCGGCAAGATAGAGACGTCCTCTTCTTCTTCGTGGTTGTGCTCGCCGTTTTCTACAGCCACAGACCACTGACAATACCACAGAAGCACAATTGTTGAAATAAACAGTATAATCACTGCTATTATCGTTACCCACTATATCCCTTTTAATTGTGACGGTAAATGGACACTTGAGACTGTGTGTTGAACTGTGACGCTTTAGCGAACACCCTGTGAGGTATTCTCGTCGGATATTGTGCTGGGTAGCATGAGAACAAGCCAGCCAAACTTTCATGGTCTTACCTGCGCGGCACTTCTTCGAGTTACTTCTTGATAAGGTGTACCTTTCATTTATCGCATGAGAAAGTACCATCGTCTCCGCGCCCGCCAGCGACGCTTAGACAGACTCTGCTGGCGGTGCAAGGACATTCCATTTTTCTATCGATGTTTATAGCGCAATATCCTAGTCACACCCCTCTCCTGATCAAAGATCGCAGTGCTGTTTAATTTTTTAGTAGCTTTGATTTTATGCATTACGTTACAATTTGTGGCAAATGATTAAATTACACAGTTTGGCTGGGTGTGTACGTATCAAAGGGTGGGTGTGTACCTATAAATTTCCAAGTGGAATTGTGCTTGAATGAGCCGCTGAACACGAATCCGGGCTCCTTAGCTCTTTTTGAGGGCTGCAAATGACTAGAGGGTGTTCACACCTCTAGAATTTGATCCCCCGACTATAAACGATACAAATTCGTTCCACGGGTCATATCAAATTGGGCAGGCTTAACTGAATATCACTTACCATTTGTACGACATATGCCAATTGTTGTGCGATAGTGGTCGTACAGAGGTATGCTGGCGCGATATTTGTCGTACAAACCCTTTTGTAGTGTGGTATGGGTGTGATGTATGGGGTGTATTTAGTAAAAACGTTGGGTGTATTTAGCAATACTCTACATTTATGGCCCGGACTGGATTCCAGCGGTCT
>JH598287.1:43239-85094 GCA_000173235.2 Hyaloperonospora arabidopsidis Emoy2
AATACACCCCACTCGTTACTAAATACACCCCACACACCACTCCTCTGCCACGCCACAATATGGTTGTACGAGAAAGATCGCGCCACCATACGCTACGTATGACCACTCTCGTACAACTATCGTAATGTATAGTACCAATGGTAAGCTATTCCCGAGATAACTATCGCAGTGCGCAATAGGTCGAGTGAAGACGTGAGAGAGTGATGGGCTAGACTGCTGCCCTGTTCGCCCTCGTTCCTGCAAGTCAAATACATCGGGGGCGCTTTTGTATCGCTCATAAAATTCAACTTCCAGTACAAAGTAGAGAAAGGTTCGAAAATGAATGGATCAAAAGTTCACGTATTGCGAACGTAATCGAATCCATCGGTTGCAGCAAAGTTCACCTCTCCGAACAGGAAAATGTACTGTACTTCCAAATGTATTTTTATAGAGCCTATCCTGAATCTGTGTTAGTACCAGGCCATTGCCTGTCAAGGAAGATTGATTGGTAAATCATTTACTATATGTACGATTGATTCCGATCGTTGTACGAGAGTGGTCGTACATAGGGATGGTGGCGCAATCTTTTTCGTACAAACCATATTGTGGTGTGGTATAGGTGTGGTGTATGGGGTGTATTTAGTAAAAAGTGGGGTGTATTCAACAATACCCTATTTAAATGATAAATGTGTGGGCGTAGGTGGCCCAGTCCACCCACACCGTTTTTAGCCTATGGGTGGGTGCGGCAAGCGTCAATTTGGAACTCTGCTCGGGAGGATTTTCGTGTGATTTGTTTCCCTCTCGAACTCATATAATTCCAATGGATATAATTTATAAGTTTTGAGTTAGCGACCACATAACGAGCATGGTGGAAACATAACTGTATAACTTATATGAGTTATGAAGATACAGGTTATCCGAGGAATGACTGTACAATTGGGGTTGCTTGGTGGTAGCGATGAAGCAGGACAATCGCTTGTAGCTTGAAGCAGAACGTTAGCTAATACATATGAATAGCATTGTCCAATTTACTTCAGACACCGCAAGTCTCTCTCAAGCAAGGACTCGCGGACCCAATCACCCCTCTGCAAGACAAGGGTGTGCAATTGTTACACATCAAATCTACTCTACATCAGATAGAGGAAGTCGCGACGCCAGACCGAAGACGAGTACGTCACTTACATAGGGGTGATAACATCAGCAACATATGACCTCTCCGCGGAGACGGTAATGATCAAGATAAAGAAGTTCACAAGAGGCAGCTCGTGCTGGTGACTCTGCTGGCGTAGCCGATTATGTATTCTTGCACATAAACTGTGGGTAGATAGATGAGAAAAAAACGCAAAACCTGGTCGCGCTTATTGAAGGGTATCTCACGACTGAAGTTGACGCGATCGCCCGAGCTGCCGTCCACTGACGCAAGCCCTTCGAGAAGTTTTTTTTACCGAGGTGGGCTTATTGCCTGTAGCGCACGATTATAGTGAAGATCTGTACAACGAATTGTCGGATATGGGGAAGCGCCAGGAAGGTACCGTGCTCTAATTCTCGCAAATGCTGAAAGAAAATATACGGTTGTTTTCTGGATTGCTGCAGGACGCTGAAGACATCCCCAGAGGTCCAGCAATACTGACACTTCAAACGTGGAATGCCTAGGGCATGGCAGGAAAATTTACTACAGCAGGATCAGTGTACGACCAACCCAGTGAACTGGTGCTGTAATTTGCACGCGTCGAAGATCCGAGAGGCACCTAACAGTTCGCGACAATACATAAACAATTAATGGGACGGCAGTATACAGAAAAAATTGAATAAACCCACTATCACCATATAGTACGAAAACGCGTCAAGATGAGATAAGGAAAAATTCAAATGGACATGGCGACCATCGCAAGAGTGACACTTGGTGCTCATTTCACGAGATTGCAACGCATGATAATTCGTGACTGCTATACCCGGAAGAATAGGAAAGTAGAAGAGAATATGAGCGCCGATATCCGGCCCCAAACGGGCCGCGAATCAGATAAGAGGTTCCACACATCTCCGCAACAGAATTTTGGAATCGGAAAACGGATCAGATCCAGGCGTAACATGATCAGACCAATATATAAAATTTGTTGGTCTGGTGGAAACGATAAAGCTTCCACCAACGCATCATTACATATTATCGTCACGTTTCATCTCCTTACAGAAATTATTGAGGGATTGCTTGATAGTGGCACCTCTAAGAGCATAATTAATGGCGCGACACTTGCGGCCATTGTGAAGCTGGGCCGAATCTATACTTCTGCCTCGCCGATTGTAATTGAAACTATTGGCGCAGATCTTTTGCAAGCGACCGGACGGCGGTGGCAATTTCTTTTTTATGAAGTTTAAGCCAGATACAAATGATAACTCACAGTTTGAGACTATAAAAAGCCAGCAGCGACGACGTGTTTGTCGTAAGAGGCATAATAAACGCGCTCGGCCTCATTTTGAACTTCAAGGACAAGGTAGTTCAATGGGACGACTGTTTTATGCAATTAAATACGAGGCATGATAAGACATAACAAGACAATATCGAAAAAGAGGACGTCGAGAATACTGACGATACGAAGGAAGCAAACACGAGGGCAGTCACTATAGATTCACTTCTGTCGTACCATCTCACCCTGACATGGAAAATAAATAATTATCGCTCGTTGTCGCTTCCGCGCGTTTTACGCGGACATATTGGGAGGATGTGCTTAAGTGACTACTAATGATCTTCTAACCAGATAAAAACCAGTCCATGCCGATTCCTACCCGATCGCGCGAAGTCAAAAAGAGGAAGCAAAAAAGATAATTCAGCGGCTCGTGTATTGCCGACGTTCTGGATCAAATATATGACTCTGAGATGGCTTCGACTTCGTTTTTCGCCACCAAGCCCAATGGCTCACTACTTCTATTAAATGCTTATCGTGTCTTAATATATATCTACGACAGAGCCAGTACTATGTGCCACGTATACGAGAGATTCTGATGCGTTTGTCCAAAAAAAACGTTGTCTCTCAGCTTTGGAGCGAATCACAGCTACTAGGCCAGACGCCTTGCGCAAAAAGGTCGGCCTTCTAGAGCCTTCTGTTTAGAGCCTTCTGTTTACCGTTTAGTAAATTTCAATACAAACGACTACCAATGGGCATTTCAACAGCATCGGATGAGTATCAAGAATGTGTGGAGCGCACTTTTGACGATTTGCAGATTGTTGTCGTTTACTCTAGTGATATTCTCGTGTTTTCCTCCACCGAAGACAATCATCTCGTTCACCTGCGTATCGTTTTCGAGCTCCTGTAAAACTATGGTCTCGCTGAACGGACGGAAATACCACATTATGCGCAAGTAGGTCGATTACTTAGGGTTTTCGCTATAATCCGATAGGATAAAGCCTCAAGAAAAAATAACTAGGCCATCCAGAAAATTGCATTGCCACATAATCGTAAGGAGCTTCGACACTTGGGAATTATCAATTGATATCGGGACATGGTTTTGTATGAGATAACATTGTGCAAGCATATATATCGTTGTGCTAGCTCCATATTACCCTTCACCTGGTTACCAAGGGATACCAAGCCCTTCTAAGACACTAAGTGTGCTTTTGTAGAGGCTTTCCTGATGGCGTTTCCTGATTTAGGATTATTACAAGTCTATGTAGATGCTAGTTGAACCCAGCTTGGTGGAATCATAATGCAAGACAATTAGATATTTGGCGTGTTATTCATGTATTCTGGTCAAGCATCAGATCAATTATATCACCATAGATTTGGAGCTTCTTTCAATCGTCAAACGCCTGCGCAAATACAGAACGATGCTCCTCAGATTTCCGGTGGTGGTCCCTACTGACCACAAAAACATTATTTACCCGACTAAAACAAGCCTTTGGTTCAAGCGCTAAAAATTATTACTCTCCCAGTATCGTCTCAACCATGAAGTATATAGAATGAAAAGGAATGTTGGAGCCGATGCTTTCTCACGTGAGATTTGCGTCAAGTGAAGGTCCATCGCTAAACGACGAAGTGTATACTCTTGGTACGCAGTCTGAGACCGTTATGCTTGGTCCAGTTGTTTGCCATCACCAAGATGGAGATGAGATGATTCAGACCATCCAGTTGCCACGTTTAGCATGAACCAACAATCCATACTATCATCTGAAGACTTTTCTGGGGTGCACCATGGTTTCCTATAAACATCGAGTACTTATGGCTGACAGTATTATCTGATCGGATGGCATCACATGAGTCTCGGTCACCCAGAAAAAATCGGCAGTACAAACTATGCAGGCCACATTTTCCTGGCCCAGCATGGAAACAACCATCGCTGACTTTGTTCACAAGTGTATCACATGTAAATGATCCAAGCTGTACGGTGGGAAACAGGATTACGGGTTGCTTTCAATCATCACTAGAAAGGTGGTAAACCCATTCGATACTGCTCATGTCGAATCATAAGACCGTACAACGGTGAAAACATCGGTAGAACTATGATCTATCAAGACACCCGATGATTCGAATTTGCTGTTTAGCCTAACAAGTAGTCGCTCACGAGGCTGAAAGTTTCGACCGCGAGTGGCTGTGTCGATACCCACACCCAAGGCAAGTTGTACACGATCGCGGTTTAGAATTTACGGGTGATGAATTTTAAGAACTACTCCACAGATAGGGCATTCAATCAAATCCAATCACAGCCAAATCCAACAAGCTAGTTCGATTTTGTGGGCGCTTCCATTTGTGTATTTTGACCGGGATTTGATACCACGAGAGCGCGGACTGGAAAAGGTTCATTCACTACTCCGCCTTCTCCGTATGATCCAGCTACCGTAGTATAGTCTATTCGTCACCAGGGTAGTTGATTTTTGGACAAGACATGATTTATGCCAGCTACATTGTGCTAGTTGGAGCTAGCTGTCTAAACGGCGGTTTATCTCTATTATGGCCAACAATACCTGCGAGAAAACCAAGTGTCTTGAGCACTTTTACCGCCCCGGCGATCGCGTGATGATTTGGCGACCTAAACAGTTTCGAAAAAAGACGAAGGAGTCGGATGGCCTTACCTTATTAGCACTTTACTTCACATTGAAACAGTCAATATCGACACGGTGGCGGCGCAGCAGCGCCTTTCGATTTGTCGCATTTCCCGTGCTAATTGGAACTACTTCATATGGGATATTGATATTTCTCCCATCTTCTTCGCCTTTCTACACGTTTATTGATGGATGGACTGATGTCTGATGGACGGGTGACGGTTGTATCCATTGCTGGATCTGTCCATGACGGGTGTCTCTACAGTTAATTTTTCCATGCCGGTTGACGGTTGTATCTACAGTTGTTATGTTTGTTTGTAGTGATGAAGCAGCACGGTAGCTTGAAGCAGGAAGGTAGCTTGAAGCAGTATGGTAGATAGTACATCTGAATAGCATTATCATATTTACCCCAGAAACCTCTCAAGCAAGGCCTCACGGGTCCGATCGCCCCTCAGCAAGCCAAAGGTGTGTAAATAAACTTTCAAAACCAGCAAAACGTCTGGGTAGTCAATACCCCATGTCAACAGGTCCGACGAAAACATGATAACGTTCTTGCCCATGCGAAAGGCATACACAGCCTTCGTACATGCAGATTGACTCATGCGCAACTGCATCCCCAGCACAGTTGTAAACCCTGCAGCCTGAAATAGATGTGCCCTCAATTACGCTGCTCGTGCAGTAGGCAAAAAGATAACGACCTTGTACGCTGGAAGCTTCATGTGTTCGTCTAGTATTCGTTAGACCATAGGAAAGACGCCTTGCAGGTCGCACACAACATAATCCTGAACAGTTTGTGTCTTTAACGTGAGCAAGTTTGTTTATCTTGCGCGCTGTCACTATACCGCTACCTCCAATACGGATCGACAAAAAGATGGGTGAAACGGTGCAATAGAGGGTCTCACCGCTCCATGTAATCACACCTTCGATGCGCCTGAGCGCCATACCGACACGGGTTCTTGAGTCAGCCCAATAAAAGTGAACCCGTTAATACTGGTGAGAATCAGTCGCATCTGGTGATAAAACCGGTTGACGGTATAGTCATGGGTATTTGAGAAAATGAAAGGATGTTTGAGAAAATGGTACCGACCTTTGTGGTCGATACAGTAGAAAAGAATGGTACGGGCCACGTTCATATTTTCTAGAATATACGCATGACATGGCAACCCACATGAGCGAAAACCACTCCTGTACTGAAGAAGAGGCTACCTCGTCACACTCTTGATGTGTGATAGCGGCACAGTGCGGTGTTGGAAGCGACTCCAATTTTTGAGTGTCCCTTTGGTAACTGACACCCAGAATGTTTTCGTGTAGGTGCTGCCAGCGTAGACGAGTTTATTTTCGAAGTCGATGAATACGAGCAGGCTGAACGCATAGTCCTAACTAGTATGTTGCGCTTGACTATGTGTGAAACCGTATATCATCGCGTCTTTGTGAAGATAATTAGTCTGTTGCTCTTATTCATCTTATTCATACACCAGGCGTCGTACGTTGAAGCTAGTAGGTGGACGTTCTAATCTTATGGTCAAGGTAGACATTTGCGGGCATGACTGAATTGATGATATTGAGTAGTATTCAGTCTGTACGGGGTCAAACCGTTGTGCGGGACTTTTAGGGTAATGACACGGAAAAGTCCGGGACTTTTAGGGTAATGACACGGAAAAGTCCGAGAAAGTTTCTAAGGGTGATATGCATTTACACCGCGTACCTATCACAGTGTGTATGTCACACGGATGACGTCACTAATTGACGACATCCGATGATGCCATTGTAGTATGTCATCAAAGAGATCACATAAAGTATGAGCGCTCTGTAGAGGCAGCGTCTAGTAGGAGCGAGCGTCTAATATTTTGTCTTGTAGCCAACAGCCATTTTGATCTATGTTCGATTATTTAATATAAATCAGTCTTGTATTTGCAACCTAGTTAAACGTGTGTACCGGAGGAAGGAAAACGTATCTGATCCATACAAAATTTAAGTGTTCATCGATTGATAAGGTAGTATAATAAAATCTACCCGAACCTTGCTGCACGCTAAAGAAGACGGTAAAACCGCCTTCTTGGAGGTGCCAGGGGTGTGTGCGAACGTAGTGCGTGTCACATTTCTAAGCGCCCACATACAATTAGTAGCACTAGTAGCACTTCCCAAGACCCATCTCTCTGTGAGCGTGTCAGTGAGGATGAGCCTCATTGTTAATAGGAATCAATTTGTTCTATCTCTTTCAGCATCAGAGGGGGGTAGCTGATCATATGTATCGGGCACCTGGCGAGGAAGCTTTATTCAATTTGCTAGTTGTCTACCAAAGCAACAATGCTTCTCAACTGGAAAGTTTAAAATGTTCGTGCTCGGACAGCGAATGTCCGCGTCTGAGACACGAAGCCATGAAATTGTGGGTCCGTGATGAGCTTCTGCGCAAGCAAGCTCGGACTGAGGCACTCAACAGGACCGTTGAGATGCTTTCGGCCCGGTCTGTTCAACCAAGGCCTTTCAGGATGGACACACCTTAGTTTGAAAGTACTGCCGCACGCATTATCGTACAATGGCTTCTAGCCGTGGAGCATTGTGGTGTGGCACAATTTATCGAGGAAGATACCAGAATGGTATTGTACGCTATGTCCTATTTGCAGTGTAAGGCATCATAATAAGCTTACTCGGCGCTTAGTAAAGCATTTTTATCATGTTTGATCTTTAACACAAAGATTATTGACGTGTATCAGCCGCCGAACCACGACGTGTTGGCGCGCTTCTTTATATCACGACAGGCTCAACAATTATCTGCAATCCTATTCATAGGAGATGCGCTCGCTGTAGAAGTACATTAGTTGAAAAAGAATACATTACGGTGCCCATGTTCCTATATGGACTGCGTCACGACCCTGCACGACAGGCCCATTTCAGTAAGGTGCCGTCAACAATTAAAAAATAATTGAGACTGCTGTAGTTGAGGAGCAATCCTACAACAGTGCCTTAGTAACTCCTTGGCAAAAGTAGGCAACTGAAATGTATGCATCCACTGTGGTGTAATTAGGCGACATAGATATTGTCTGATACAACTGTGACAAGGACCTCCATACTATGGCTGCTATGCAAAGTGGGCGCTAGCACGAAAGCGACAAGAAACTTGCCAACCCAAAGTTGGTACGGAGAATAGTGTTAAAGGCTTTCGCATTCGGCATCGACCAAACATGGTCCGGGAAATGAAGTGGTTCAGTAGGGGTGAAATGCCCTACTGACGCGGACAGTGAATCTAGCTAACGTTCAGAGTTGTCAAAAAAGGTAGCACAGTCCCCGAGGTAGCAAACAAATAGTCATAAAACATGTTGGCATATGGAGCTCGAACGGGAGGCTATGACATATGACGACCCTTCTCGTAGATTCGGGTGCATCACAGAATTTTGAATATTGCGGCTCTTCAAAAACGTTTCTGACGAGTAAAGAAGGGCTTTGCCGGGGTGATAAGTGTAAAGAAGCGACCGTTTGTTTATCAAACGGTACAATAGTCAGATCAGAGAGATCTCACGTTGAACCCGCCTTCAGTTTCAGTGACTTCTCGTGTAAAGAGGTGTTTGCATCGCTAGACATGATGAGTTTGAATGGCCTCATCCTAAGTATTTTACGGCTGGTAAGACATCAACGATGGATAGCCCGACGATCAAGCACAGTCTCTAGCTCCAGGAAAGATGCCAGAAATTTTTTGCTTTTGAGGATAACAAATCTGATGCTGTGTCCAATACAGTCAAGGATACGTTGAAATTTAGTCACACCTCACCAAGGAATACCGAGCCCTATGAGTCTGGTATAGTTAATAGCAAGCTGATATTAAGTCAACTGTCGCAAGAACTGGTACATACCAATCCAATGGTCTGGAGCGTTTATAAAAGATACGGTAGCTACAACAGCAACGATACCCAATTCCAAGTCAACGAATGTCGTAATGACGCGTGTAACGATTTCCAGACAAATTTTAAATGAGATCAAAGGCACGTTTAGAAAATGGGACCTTTGGATCAGTCTCGGTTCAAGAGAATGGACCTACGGACGAAATGTTCAAGGCCGTCGAAGACACGATGCCGGCAGCATCCTCTACGGAGGTGCTCCATTATGTCTTGGCATCTGCCGAAGAGACAGTTAATCTCTCGGAGCTGACGTGGGATTGGTTCCTGTCCAAACTAAAGAAAGGAAAGATCCACGAGATAGTCGCACCAGTTCCAAAAAAGAACTTGGTGGGCTGTTGTTCTTCGTCCACAATGGACGAGAGTGTCTTGTAGACCGACAAGACAAAACGATTCGCTGCTCAGGGCTGGGAAGCCTTGAAATGCAGTCTGTTTTACGAAGTTCTGTGGTAGCACCGTGGTGTCTTTCCTACAGAAGTGCCGAACTGCCTACCAGCTGATAGGGGTATCCGGCACGAGATTGACTTGGAACCTGACACCAACTATTGTGTGACGAGACAGTGGCCATCTCCGAAGGCACAGATCGACTACATCGACCAGTTCTTCGACAAGAGAGCCAAGGCGGGACATGTGCGTGAGAGCAAATCGCCTCACTGCAGCCCGACCTTTTGTGCGCGTAAGGCAACAGGTGGTTGGCACGTGGTTCAAGCTTACAATAAGTTGAACACGGCCACCATCCCATCGCAGACACCGATCCCGCGAAAGGTGTCATATTGAACTCAATGGGGAAGTCAACTGTCCTTTCCGCGTTGAGTTTGTAGGATGGATACTAGCAGGTACTCATGAATGAGACCGATGTAGCCAAGACGGCAACTAGCACCCCAAGAGGTGTGCTGTAGGAGTGGCTAGTGATGCCGCAAAGGTTGAAAAACGCACCAGCGACATTCAACCGGTGGTCGCTCATGTGATGCGTCCACACCGTGCCTACACGCCTCATTACTTTGACGATGTATTCGTTCATAGTAGAGCCGAGGACGGATTGAGTGAGATAGAATTGCACAACGTCATTTGGACGTTGTGTTGCAGACTCTGGTCGACGCCCAATTGTACGTCAACTTGCAAAAGTGCGTCATAGGGGTCCCCTAAATACCTGTACTGGGCTGCATCGTGGGAAAACAAGGTATTAGAGAAGACCCAGAAAAGGCTAAAGCTAATCAGTGAAGCAATCACTTGTAGAGGCTTCGGTCTTGGTATTGCCAGACGCGGATAAGCACTTAAGTTTTGTCTGGAATGCTAGTAATTTTGCCATCGACAGTGCACTTATGTACAAGCATGACAACTACATTGACAGTGTTATCTCGCATTTTTAGTCCCGGCTTTTAAAGACCACGGAGCTAAATTATTTCGTGCATGACAAGGAGCTACGTTATATACGGTAAGATCCTGTTAAGTTTCGTGTGCACCTTTTGGGCACCGAGCCTTTCGTAGTTTATACGAATCACGCATCACTGCGGACCGCATCGAATCCACCGCACCTATCGCCTAGGACGGATAGAGGAATTAAATACTTCTCAATTTAATTTTCGAATCGAATGCAATCCGGGGAAGTCGAATGTCTTGGATGACGCATTATCGCGCAGACCAGACTTAAGGAACGACATCACTAAGACGTGTCACGTGCTAATCGCATATGTAGTCGTCTACACTGGCAGTTCTACGGGTTGAACATGTGACAAACAATACGGACTTTCATATGAAGGAGAGCTACATGCAAGACGAACATTTATGTCTGATTTTAGATCTCTTTGATGGACGAAAAGTTAATCTTCAGTCGCACCTAAAGGCAAAGCTTAACCGATTTATCTATATTGATGGCCTATTATGGCATCAACTGCCACCTTGTGATACATTGAGAATATATGCCACCCATGAAACAGATATCAAAAAGAAGATTATCTATGAGCTTCATGATGCACCATTAAGTGGTAATCAGGGCCGGTAGAATATATTCTTACGAGTGTCAAATAATTTTGGTTGCCACGCCTAAATCGGTGGGTAGCCAATTATATTCGATCGTGCGAAGAGTGTCAGCGCGTAAAAAGCCTGCATCTTCTAGCAGTGCACCACTAGATCCACAACCGATACCCACTTTTGTTGGAAGTCGGTCAGTTTGAAATTCATATTTGGATATAGCGCCTGACCATTAATACAGGACTGATCTTGTCGTCTTTGTCGAAAGACTGAGCAAGATGGTGCATTTAGCACCATTTATCGTCAATATATAGCAGGAAAAAGGCAGACTTCTTGTTCTTCAATCACGTGTATAGACTAGATGGGGTACCCGAATCTATAGTTTTGGACCAGTATCCGCGTTGCACGTCAGGATTTTGGCGTCATGTGTTTGATATGCTTGATAGCAAGCTTCACATGTCTACCTCTGATCATACCTAAACCGATTTCCAGACAGAACGGGCCAATCGTGTTGTGGCGGATGTATTGCGTACAATAGAGCCCTTTAAAGAATGGAGCAAAGACTTTCCGTTCGTGGAGTATACTATAAACATTAGTGTTCACGCCAATACGGGGTGAAACACCGTTAATGTCAACGGAATGCGCCATCCCCGGACGCTATTCTGGTTTTTGCACACCAGAGGCTTAGGAGAGGGTCTTTGCGCTTGGATAAAATGCGGAAAGAATAATGGTTTCACCTATTTAATTGCAGAAACTCGCTCTAGTGACCCTATCAGTGCCACAGTGGTCACGACACAATAGAGTGTAAAGTTTGAGTCATGACACAAGTTGTCTGTGATATATGGAAATGAAGGTGCGTCGTTATTCACAGCAACGATCCATGACGACCTTTTGGTGGTGTCATTGGAGTTATGGACGCTAAAAAAGTTAGATGATCTCAACGCTTTGAGGATGAGCGGTTAGCCATCACACGTAAGGTCGGTGAATCTATAGCAAGCGTACAGGACAAGCAAAAATAAACACGCAGATCTAATTGGTTACAGAAATCATGAGAGATTCTGCGTAGAAGAAAAAGTACTATCAAGTACTAGCTCTCTACCAAACATTCAGTTTCATTACTACCTTGGGCATTACTACTGACGTAATTATCGGCCTTTTACCATGGTTGAGGAAGTGAGACCTAAATTGTCGGCTCACCTTCCCACCATACTTGAAGATGCACCCTGAGTTTTACGTGGATTGATAGAAGCGGCTTTCAATACACAAGTGATCATCTATCCACATGGCTATAACGTGAACGATCGCGTCGATGACCATGTGACGAACGACGGTTCCGCAGCGGAGACGGTGACTAGGGAACACTCCCAGCTGACGAGTGACTTCCGTCCGTCATCGGACTTAGTTTGCGAGGAGTACTGCACGTCGAACGCGCGTCTCTTATCGCCAAGCGCTCCAGAAGGACGACCCCAAGCTTCAACCGGTCACACCCTTGATGTACTGCTATACGGAAGTCCTACAAAGTTGAGGTCAGTCGTGAAAATTGACTCTCGGGGGCCGCGATCCACCTCTCGACAGCAGCGCCATGCGCTTGCATCTGGACGGTCGATGTGTAAGCCGCAAATAGACGAGAATAGTCAATGTTTGAATGGGGCGTCACCCCCATTGGTCGAAGCTGATAAAGACAACGGTTCCTTATAGGAAGATTGACTACTCACCGGCGAAGTATGCAGAAGCTTCAAATCCTTGTCGGATGTAAACGGTGATCACAGAGCTTATACTCTTGGGAGCCAATTGAAGGGTTGCGTTTAGATGTGCCTGGGCTGTTTGCCGTTTACAAGCAGGAACACCAGCTGCACCCAATGGACTAGCAAAGGCAGCGTAGAGTGAAGAAGCAGGGGGTACATTACTACCCATTTGCTCACGTGCATGCTACATCACAAAGTTCATTCGCTGCGACCGCTGCCTCGCTGCCACAGGGTGTAGCTCGGTACGTTGCAGGAATGCTGCTTCGTATTGTTCTGTTGTTTCATTGGTAATCACGAAATGAATTGGGAAAGTACGGCTAATGCTCTTCCCTTCGTCCTTCCACGTACGAAAGACTCCTCAAAATATGGGCTTCAGTAGTAGCACGCGCTAAAAGCGGTGCAATAGACCCATCCTCCACTGCCAATTCGGATGGAGGAGACATCGGTGGGTGTTACAAGATAAATAGTAGCCCTCAAATCTGCGCTTAGCGACACAGACGGGTGGAGGTCTAGTGTCCGTGTAGGAGCTTTGTGCTAAAATCCGTCGAAAAAGGACTCCCCAATATTTAATATTTATGTCCTGACTTTCGGACAAGTTGTTTACACTCGAAGAGGCGGATGGTCCGTCATTCATAGCACTCTCGTTTTAGTGGTTGTCAAGCTTATAGAAGCTGACGCAACATGAACAACCTTGTTGTCGGTAGACTGTGAATTTACCGCAAAATCACGCAAGTTGTTTATCGAAGCGTATTGTGTATCGATGATCGGGTCAACAGATCCATCCCTGTGTCACATCATCCATTGGTTACGGCAGGTAAGTAGAATCATGGTAGTCTGCCATTTGTTCAGGTTCATACTCTTCATTAGATGGGGGGGTGAACCAGCATGACCTATAGTCAACTCGACCGCTGTATCGGCAGTCGGCGTCGTGAAGGTAGCATTTTGTGTCATCGCCGTTTGATCGCAACGCACGCACTTAGTGTTCAGAGATATGGGAGTCTTTGCAAGCTACCCACCATTCGAACCACTTACAAGTGGCATGAAAATGATGTGCTGTGTCGCTCTAAGCGAGTGCACTCACAGGCAGCTTGAACAAGCAAGCACATATGACAAGCGGCACGCCTTTGACAGCTCACTGTCCAATGCTTCTTCTACGTTGCGGTTTTCACAGAATGTGAATAATCGTTTTATAACAGGGGTAGTGTAACAAGGTCAAATAGTTTCGTAAGTGTCCGTGCTACGACACGGAAAGGCTGAGAGAGTTTCTAAGTGCGGTACGCACTTAGACCTATCATGTGGTTGAGGTACAACAATAGCGTACCTACCACAAATTCGGTTTCATACACACGTATGACGTCACGACTTGACATCATTCTATGAAACCATTAGAATACATTATCAAAGCGCTTATATTGATTTCAAGCGAGCTGTAGAGACCGCGTCTCATCCGAGCGAGCTTCTAATCTTTTGTTTTTTAGCCAATAGCTATTTTGATTTCGGTTTGATTAATTATGGGAGCCGCCAATTAGCCTTCATTTTTCCTTAATAAGCCTTCACCCCAAACATTAAAATCCCTATATTGTCGAATTGTATTGTTGTACTTTTATGCTTTTGATTTCCAAATTTCACGGTCGTGACTGAGCCAGTCGTATCAGCAGCTCCACGTAAAGCACTCCCTTCAGCGGGAATCCCCCTAGCAAGAGACTAAGCGAGTAAGGCATTGTCGTTGCTATACTGCTGGCACAGCCGCAAAATGTGCCAGCAGTACACCAAGGGATAATATTACTGGCTGACGTCCTCAAGCTTGCGCTCGCTTCGGCGACCGCACTCGCAGTCATTGGGAAGTGCAAGAGGCTGCAAGGAACGATTTATTACTGATGGAGGGCTCTTTATTATTCGTGCGTTGCTTTGTCGTCGCGTACATCCAGTTGACCGTCCGCGCTTGCAGTCGTCACTACAGCGATGTATTGATATAACCAAGCCTACCCATACTGCTTGCTGCATACGGCAGCGAACTACTGAGATCTCTTAAATATAGGCCATCATCGCCTTGATTAAGGTATGTACAACCCCCACCAAACACCACATATCCCTCTTTTAGGAGGAACACCCCGATAAGCTCCGACGATGGCACTTCGTTTCTAGTACGAACGTATTCCGACCACCTCCGACACTAAAGTGTAAAAATACGATCTTGAAAACACAATACACATGTTTTTATGCTACTCAACCTCTAGTTTAATTTGAGTGATATAGTATACCCATCTTCATGAACTGCCTGCTGTGGACGGCGTTTCATGAGCTGCAACGGAGTCGCAATACGTCCGAATAAAGTTGATGTTATATATTGGATGGGACCTGTTAAAAGTTATATCGGTAACATCGTACCTTATCAGATATGGCTTTAGAACTAATATCGTAAGTATTAATTACATCATACTTTGATGACTGACTGACATGCCACTCATTAAAGTATTCGGCATATTGAAAGTAGTAGTATGACAGTGCAATTAACCTTATTATATGGTACTTACGAAAAGGTTCTTAGTGTGGATAAATTATAAATAAAAGTTCAGCTTGCCTTTTGAGTAGAAGAGTGCAAGTCCCACTGAATTGTTGCTCTTGAGCACTTGTGCTTTTATTTCCCTCGGAACTGTTAAGTGTTGAACATAATCTAGTGTTTGTCTAGCCTTGTTATGTAGAACATGCATACTCTTACACTTCTTGTTATTATTTCCTTAGAGCTAAGCGGGTGGAAGACAAAGTCATCCTCTGGCTGAAAGAGTGGTTTAGCTCTGTTACATGATCGTTGCAGATTTACTGCATTAAACTCACCATTTTGCTGCTACCCACCCTTTGTTGCTGGTTGATTGTTGTAGCATAGTGTTCCGGCAGTGTCACCTCGCCAAGCGCGTGACGGGATTCATCCACAAAATTAAATTGCGTACGTGTGAGCTGGTTAAGTTCTTCCATGTTGCTTTTAAGGAAGGAGGTCAGAGGTACGATATGGTAAAGGATATGACATAAATGGACACTATCTCTAAAGTGTACAACAATACAATTTGATAATTTAGAGGGTTCTAAATCTCATCAGTGACTCCCTTAATTAAATAAAGATCAGTCTTACATTTACAACCCAGTCTTTACGCACGTGCTGGAGGGCGAGAAACCGCAAAGGTAGTGCGTGGCACCTTTAATCGCGCCGTTATATGGATGAAACCTTTCGTATTGATATAAGGAAGGAGGTTAAACGCTCGATATAGTAGGTGAAATGAGATAAATGGGCGTTTGACTGAGAATTACAACAATACAATATGACCATCGAGAGGCCTCTCATCCTATTACTTGTTTAATGAATGGGGTGGAGGCTCATTAGTGAACCCTGAAGGCTTGTTATCCGCTCCCTTAAATAATTGATGTCGGATAGGTATATCAAAGTTAGGATGGTATCATCAGAATTGGGTATTACAGATTAAAATTGAAAGATCATATTTTGATTGGCCAAACAAATCGCCGGTACAATGACCTACTCGCCACCGGTACTTTCAACCTTATCTGCTCTATGAAAATTGCGACAGAATAGCAAATTATATAGTACTATTACGCCCCGCGCCTTCATAAGGGTAAGATAGGGGAGCAAGCTCTGGAGCTCGCTCTTTGGTATAAGTCATTCAGTCCACCTAACTGGATCGAGATTCAAAACTCCATACAACAGCAGTTAATATAGAATGATATGATGCTGTTAATATATGTAGTAACCCAGTACTATACTCGGGCAACGTGATCACCCTTTGCTTACGAGCGCCAGTATTTGCTTATGTGATCATGTTTACCTCTGATCATTTTAGGCCAATCACGTGCGTGTGCTACAACAGTGACCTAGCCAATAGTGACTTCGGATATGCCTATATAATCCTATGAGGGGGGACAGGCTAGTTTGCACTTAATTGTGAGACCGAAGGGTGAAGCTATTAGTGACTGTGCGCAAGGTTGAATGCCGAACTTTCAAATTGTACTTATGTGTGTCTGTCTGCCTGTCTATAAATAACGCGGCTAGGTGTACCTTACACGTACTAAATGCGATCTAGACTGTCCCCCCTCATAGGTACATAGGTATATTCAAAGTCACTATTTGGCTAGGTCACTATTGTGACGCACGCACGTGATTGGCTTGAACTCGATCAAGGTGAACATGATCACATAAGCAAATGGTCGACGCTCATTAGCAAAGGCTGATGGCATTGCTTGAGTACTACTCTGTCCCATTTGCTTATAGATTATCACGCGTTTGGCTTGCATTTGAAACAGCCAGTATTTTAGACGAAAATACCACCAGCGTAAAGAGCTCATTCTGACACATTTGATTCATTTTTATAGCCCAATTAACTGCAGATACCGCAGAAATAACCTTGTATTTATCTGGTCGTTTATAAGACGTTTTGGGTTTTTGATGCAGTGAAATTAAAAGGTGTTGGATTTCAGTCGAAAAAGAAGTTCCAGTCATCCAGAAAGCATTTTGACAATCTTATAAACAGTTTAACTACTAAAAACTGCAGAATTGATGTACATAGATGTTAGTTTTCATTATAGTTTTGCAGAAATATCAGAAAAAGGATAAATATGGCATGATATTAGCCAATAGAAAAACACTCATTTTTATCATCATTTTTATTCTTGCTCAAGGCTCGAATTAGCCATTCTATCCAAAGAAGATAACCCTTCACAAACAAGCTCAGAAGCGATCGGCAATGACGAATGATGCGCTCCACGTGCAAATTGAATTTTCTTAACATGCCGAATCTTGTGGCATCTGAAAAATATCGTTCTCGATCACCTTCTCCATCAACTTTTGCAGCGTCAAGAACGTCTTGTCGATTGTGTCCGCTTGGCTTCTCTCGAACGCCCTGTTGAAAGCATCTATGAGTGCTCCGGTCGTGCGACTTTCTGTCTGGTACTGCACCGACTGAAGAGAGTTGAACACTCCAAGGTCCAACACATTCATGTCAGGGGATCGCGGCGGCTGGCATTGCATCACGATATTCCAGCTCTCTCTTCTCCCTGCATCCAGGATGTCAGTATTGTTCTCTAAGATGTGTGGCCACCTAAACATTTTTTAATTAACGTTAAATAAGATTAATTGCAAAAACAATTTAATCAACAATTACCTGACCAAAGCTTCCTGATTGCTGGGAATACTTTCTCTTTGAGCATGCGGACGTAGACTTCACACGTCATAGTGACGTTCTGTAAGACCAAAGATACAGCGGTGCGGTTAGTAGAAGAACTCTTCTCTGAAGTGGTCTCGACGATAGGCCATATGCCGATCTTCTCGTCGAACTTGGACTTCCTGTGCTTGTCGTTTCGTGGCCGCGCGACTGCGGCCAAAAAGATCACTTTGCTGATATATCGTTTTTTCGGGGTTGAGCGATATGGTAAAACTTCTTTGCCAGCAAGGTAATAACACGTCGAAGTCTTGTAAAGATTGAACCATTTCTCATCTACATGAACGACATCATACATCGGTTTAAAAACAAGGCAATTGATCCGTCCGAAATGATCAGTTCGTGTCAGCGATTTTTATATCATGCAATACAGTACAAAATATACCTATCGATCTCTGCACTTGGCTGAGGGAAAACGCGAGTCGCTTCTACTTGTGTAAGCCGTTAACGTTACCTTCGCTCGACACGCGGAGCAGCGGAGGACGCCCGACTTCGCGTAGCGGTGGAGAGTTGACTTCGGGATTCCAGTCTCCCTCGCCAGCGCACGCAAGGTCTGTCTCTGGCAGAGAGGGACAGTATGTATCGCAGACGCCACCTCGGCTCGGCCTTCACTTTGCTCGAAGATTGGCTGGTGGTATCTAGGTGATGAGATCTTGAGGATGATGGCGCATGCGCCAGATCTTCCACACAGACGAGCGACCAAGCTGGAATTCCGCCATCACTGCTGTGCTTTTGGTGAGAACTCCTCCATGGGTGCGGCTGTTCAGAAAAAGCACAACCACAACGCGCTTTGCAGGGTGCACATTCGGCGCGGTCGGCTTTCGAGGTATCACGGATGCTGCAGGTTCAAAAATGAGCGATCATTGTCAATGCCTCAAATTAGCTTGTCTGTGTTGATGAATTGCCAAACAAACCAGACCAAAAAAAGAGTTATTTTTTAGCCAGTCATGATAGTTCATGTTTGCTCACATAACTGTTTTAGTCCGTAAACAAATGGGACACAGTAGTATATTGTACCGGGTTACTACAGACAATAAGAGCACATATCATTCTTCAGTGACTGCTGTTGTATAGTGTTTTGCAACTTGATTCAGTTCTCCTAACTGGATTACTTATATCAAAGGCGAGCTCCAGAGCTTTTTCCCCTATCTCTTACAGGCAGACACACACGGATCAATACGATTTTTAAAAGTTTAGCATTTGCCTTGCGCACAGTCACTAATAGCTTCACCCTTCGGGCTCGCAATCATATGAAGATGAGCCAGATTAATCACCTCTACAATGACACCCTAGCGGCCGGTACTTTCAACGCTTCCCTTCTCCAGAAAGGGTTTTCAAGGGAAATTGCTAAATTCGCACGTTCGGGTCGACGGGGGGACTATATCCAGGCCATTGTACCAGTAGCCGGATCCTCACCAAGACTTATCGTGTGAAGAGCTTTCGATCGAAAAAGATTACACGCACTACGCGATGTCTCGCCTTTGCTTGTAGCTATATACCACAGCCTTGTAGCGGCAGGTTCAGCTGTCAGACCTGTCTCATGTCGGCATCCTTCAAAGCTGCAAAAGAAACACTACGCTCACCACCCTCGTACCAAGATGACAAGAACCATATCATTCGATGCAAAATCAAGCCAGTTTCACAAAGCTTCGCCATCCGAGCTGTTGTCTTGTTGAGGGCCTCATACCACCAATGGTAAACCTCATCTTCGCTCGATTCCAAATCAATTTATGCAGTCCTAGATAAAAGCTCCAGTCGGACTTATTGCCCATGTCACGATTACACAGTGTCCGCAATCTGGTCAGCGTCACTAGACAAAAAGCCCAGCTCGTCTTCCTCGCAAATAGTAGCGCAGTCACGCAGAATCGCATGCGACATGGCGAGAGCGCCGCTGTCATGCACCATACCAAATCCACACCACGTTCGTCAAAACGTTGTTTATCAACACTCAAGCACGTGCGCTAATCAAGTCACTGACCTGGCCGAGCAGATCGTAAACAGAATCGATCCTCCAAAGATAACTACCACCGCGGCACTCACTAGGAACGCACCAAAAGCAACAACAAACAACAAACGTGTGAGCCAACAACGTGGCTTAGCAGCAGCTCACCATCTAAAACTGCACTTCATACCACCCAGCATGCCAAGTTTCCGCTGATCAGGTGTCACAGTGCGGCCCATAATCTTGGTCGGGTTCTCAGGCGTCTCATTTGCTGTCGCGCTCGTCATGTAGAGCCAAAACCCGCCCAGACAGATAAGCACGAACAAAAAGAACGGATTCAGCAAGCTGTATCAAAGGCAACAACAAGACAGACGAGCCACCACGACCACCACAGATCAGTAAGCAAAGTCACGAGTCCGCAGAGTTTCAGCTCAACCACTTACATCGTGACGACGCCAACGAGCGCTGCCGAGATTGCGTAGTTGGCGCTGAAGAACAGAGCGTTCTTCCGGCACCTCGAGGCCAGCACGTCACGCCCTGGCACATTAAATGGTTTCTCTTCCCCTGCAAGGCCAATCACACGTGATAAGTACGAAAAAAGACACAAAGGCGGAAGAGGAAAAGAGAGCGTGGGACGCACCGAGACCGAAGAACTGAGAGAGGCCGCGTACGTTTCGAACGTCGACAGCCTGGAAGATCTGGTTGCGCATCTTCTTCAGCACATGCTCCGGTACCTCAATAGTGATAGTGCCCTGAGGCTCGTCAGCGACGACTGTTGGTGCGCTCATCCGAATGAGGGTGCTATGGCTTCTTGTCTGCTTGTGCGGGAAAAGAAGTGGCTCCTAGCACGATTTGATTCGCTAAAAGTCGACGCAGCTGACGAATTAAAAACAGATGTGAGATCACTCGGAAGAGTGAAGGTCTGTGGAAGAGAGACCGCGATCTCGAGGAGTGATGGTCACTTCAACTTCAGCTCGTGAAGTGCAACAATGCAGACGCGCGGACGGGAACGCACAGCTCCCTGGAAGAAGACGTGCCAGTTAGCCGACACGCCAGATAGAGACAGTAACAGTACGTAGAGTATGCATCTATTAACTTGCGTTGTCGATTGAGGACGACACGGATACTAAGATGCACTCGTTCCAGGTGACAATGATAAGGTGCCGGCAATGTACATATTACACGTGATCTTTCCGGTTCAAACGTAGTCCCAACATGTCATTTTTTCGCTGTAGGAGAATGCCAAGAACGCGGTGAAAGCAGAACACAAAGACACGCGAGCACGAGTCGCTCCGGCTGCTCGTCGAGGCAGAAAGGGACTGTCTGTGCGGCAGCAAGTGGGCAACTCGGTCGGCGAGGCAGCAAGTCAAGAATCTCCGCCAAACTTTGTCTTCAAGGCGAAAAAGACGTTGTTTCGCAAGAGGAAGATGCTGAAACTGGAACGACAGTTACAGGAAGAAGAGAGGAACAAGAAGCGCATCGAGGACTTGGTGGCGTACTTTCAGCACTTGGACGAGCAGAAACTGGAAACCGCTTAACTTTGTTTTGCCACTAGACAGCGTGAGTCTCGTACAATTATTGTTGACAACGTGAGCTATCGTTGTGATAGCTCAAGTGTCTCCTGTCGACTGCGCCGCAGTAGCTAATGAAAGAAGCTGCTCACAGTAACGAGGATTCTGGTAACGACCACGGCTTTCTTCCGCTTTTTTCGCAAGGCGGGGGGCATCAATGGCAACGGTTTCTCGCAAGACGCTGTAGGCGGCCTCCTGTGCTCGGGTCAATCGGTCAGGACATGACAGGACGAGACGGACGTTAATCTTACGGATTGAAAAGGAGGATTGAAAAAATTCGTTTTCATGACATGGTGTTTACCTGGATTTCGGGCTCAGAATCGTCGAGGTGGACAAAAAGGCAGTCCAACGCGTAGTCGATGATAGGTCCTTGTAAATGCTTCTTTGGCGCTGTTTTCAGGAACGTGGCAAACGTCTGGCAGGCGGTTTTCCGCACGATGTCGTTGCTATCATCCAGACGCTTCAGTATCTCAGAATACAGCTGCTGAACAGGTTCCTCTGTCAAAAATCCAAATCTGTTGTCAGAACTAAGTTGCGTCGAATACAACCATGGACGCACAACTTACCTCCCAGACAGCCGGGCGACGCCAGAAACAAATGCTGCAGCGCAAGGCAAACTAGCTGGCGAGTTTTGGCATCGCTGTCATCTATCGAAGATCGCAGTACGAGTAGCAGCTATATGGAAGTAGTGCCACGATGCGTTCATTAGCACGACTATTTGCTGACAAAAGTGCAGCAACGACAACAATCACCTGGGGCGCGGTCTCAGCGAGGCATGACTCGTCGACGATACCTTGACGAAGGCAGGTACACGCACAAGCGACGGCCACCTTTCTGATTAACGAAGTGCAATCATTATGAGTGTTAGCGGTCCACGAGAACGAGCTCATCCAGACGTGTCTACTCTACCTGATGGTTGCAGCTATACGCTCTCCACGGCAGGCAATGTTAGGGATTATTGCCTTTTGAAGTAGTACCACACGATACGATTTCAAGGCCTGAACCCAGCACAAATCTGTCAAATTCTGCACCCTCGAAAATGTGTTAATGAACATGGCATACCAGACCGGTCGTATCCCTCTCCAGCATTGTCTTCAACAATGCAAGGAAAGCAAGCCGAACATCTGCGTCCTGAGCTGGTTCCAAATGCAACACAAGGACAGGCACAATTTTATCTAGCCTCTCGAAACATGCCTGAGCATAACATAAGCGTAGATAAGTCGGACAAAGGCAAAACCGATTCAGCGCTAGCACACAAACGTTTCGCACCATTCCTCCGCGCCGGCATAGTGAGTCAAAGAGTAGTCGAGTTGGGTTATTTTTTTGCCAGCTTGCAGCTGCATTGGATGGCAGCGCCATCGCATCTATCAGTCTACCCATATAGCGGGTGTAGAGCGTCTACGGTAGAAGTACAGTCTCGATCTGAGGAACAAACTCGAGAAAAAGATGTATCATAATTGACTCACCTCTACCGGCTGCTTCATGTGGGTCGCAAGCTCGTTCATGCATTTACTTGCCTAAGACCACACAATAGAGAGCACGCACTCAAACATAAGCCAATTTTAAGAGGAGCACATCGCGTCATAGCAAGTTTACCGTTTCACAAGCAACCGATAATTCAGACGATGAGGCTAGAAGGTGGCTCAATACCCAGAATATACGGAAGCAACTATCGTCTTTGTGCGCAAGCATCGATCCGGCGGTCTTGACAATACTAGCTACAACCCCAGCCAGATTATTCTGGAGGTCCGCTACTTCGGATTCGCATAGACCAATATCACACAGTGCTTCAGTGATCGACTGCAGAAATTTCAAAGCGTAAAAGCATACCAAGTTCTCAGACCTCTAGAACAAGCTGGTTCAATCATTGCAACCTTTACCTCCAAGTGAGCATCGATAGTTTGCTTCATCATGCCTTCAATACTCATGCGCAACATTATCAACCCGTTTGTGCGGTGATGTGCAGAATCCTGTCCTGCTTGCTTGCCTGCTATCATAGGACGCAGGGAGGCCAGGATCACTCGGGGGTCTGTATAGAAGCCAATAACGACCAAGCATGCTTTTACACTATTGCAAACAATTTCTTCGTCGTCACGGCACGTCTTCCCTATCGCTGCAAATACTTCGTCGAGAAATGGGTTCATAATTTGCTCCAGCAAGATCAGGTACGCAGTCAGTACTTGTGTGTAGCGTTCACGCACTCGCGCAGTCCAGTCTCCAGATTTTTCGAGCAAAAAGGGCAACACCTGAGCTTTGATGCTTGCTGCAAAATTGCGAGCCCCAACCGGTGGGCGGGTGTCAAAGAAAAATGGAGGGATGTTTCTAGCAGGTTCTGAATCTACCTCCATCAGCTCGTCCCCTGACCCAACGCCTCTGGCCTCACCGCGACTCTCCCAAATGACTGATAGATCATTCAATTTAGCAAGACATAAGGCACGCACATCGGGCGCATCATCAGCCACACCTGCTAGAAAAATAGGGAATACAGATGCTTCAAACTGCTCAATCTGCTCAGACTGGGCCATCCACGTCGCCAGCGTGATTACTAGCTGCTTCCTAACGGACGGCGATTGGTCAAGTACCACTTTGCTTACCGCCGGCAACAGTAACTCCTTCATAAGATGTTGAAGAGCTTCTGAGGCACAGGGCACTGCTGCTTCAAGTGCCTGCAATGCACATACACGCACACGACTGTGCTGGTGACCCAAATTTGCGATCATCGGCCGAACGATAGTGCCAATTTGCAAGCGCAGGTCGTGCTTCCAAGTGCGAGCAATTAATATGACGCATTCTGCTGACATCTTCTTTGCGTCCGGGAACGGATCCACAGCCGTCTTGCTCAGCGTATTGGCCAGCTCTGTAATGACGTCTTGCAACGACGTTGGCGTACCATATACTGCTGCTAGCTGCTTCAGGAATGCATACAGCAGCTGCAGAAGAAGCAGACGGATCTCTTCCGTGGGCTCGGGGAACGGGAACGTACCCAGTCGAGCGTCAATCAGCGCGACAACTTCTTTCAGCGTCGTGTTCGACTGCTCTAGCGCCCCATGTTCACACAAAACCAACAGCAACCGAAGCGCTTGCTCACGGCATTTCTCTACAACGTCACGCTCCGCGCATTGCAGTAACGGACGCAGCAGATGCGACACGCAGAGCGCGCGCAGCACTGCGTCCGACACGCGCGATGCCTCGTACTGCAGCGCACGATGCAGTTTGTCCACACCTCGACGACGTACCGTGCGATCGGCGTCCGTGAGGCAGTTGACGTCGCGTTGTATTCGCATGCACAGCATATTGTACGCAGCTTCTTCCTCTGGAGACAGCGTCATGGCGCGGACTGGCTAATGAATGAGCGGCCAGTCAATGTAGACAGAGAAAAGAGTGAAACTTGATTGTGCAACGTAAGACTCCTGCAGCAACATTGTTTAACACATGGCTTCAACATGCACTTGGCATCGATTATTTTCGTCTATGTGGTCGTCGACGACGGAGCAGCTTGCGACTACGACCCCGCCATCGATCGGCGATATCACCACGCCCTACTACAAGCAGTATCGACTTACTTCCTCTTTCCCTGCACGCGCTTGCGCTCGTTGGCCGTCAGCTCGCGCTTTCGCATGCGGATCTTGGTCGGGGACACGTCAATCATTTCGTCCTCGCCAATGTAGGTGACCACATCCTCGAGGGACATCTGGCGAATAGGAGACAACTTGACGTTCTCATCCGTGCCAGCCGCGCGCATGTTGGTGAGCTTTTTCTCCTTCGTAGGGTTAATCTCAATGTCCGTGGGGCGGCTGTGCTCGCCCACGATCATACCCTCGTACACTTCATCGCCAGGTTTGACGAACATCTCTCCACGATCTTCCAGTGAGTTTAGCGCGTAGGCCTGTGGCAAATGGACAACTGCAGTCAGAGAGAGTCTGGACACATGCGTAGAAGATAGTCTGTAAGCTGGATTGTTCGTACCGTGCACACGCCTCTCGAAGAAGAAATGAGTTTGCCCTTGGACGGAGGAGTGGACGAGCCTTGATAAGGAGAGTAGCCATGGAAGATCGAGTTCAGAATACCGCTTCCACGGGTGTCAGTCTTAATCTACAGGTTGAAGCAAAGATACGAGTCAGCACTACCTCCTCAATAATTTGATACTAGCGACATGGTTTAGCATGATACACACCTCACTTCGGTAACCCATGAGACAGCGACTGGGGATCTTGAACTGAAGACGCACTTTGTCGTGCATCTCCTTGAATTCGACGATCTCGCCACCGCGGGTGGACAGTTTGTCGATCACCGTGCCTGAGAAGTCCGTATCAACATCAACTGTCACTTCTTCGATGGGCTCTAGCTTCTGCTTTGTCTCTGGATCCGTCTGAAATAGCACCTGCGGGGCCGAGACGGACATCTCAAAGCCCTCCCGACGCATTTCTTCGATCAAAATAGCAAGTTGAAGCTCCCCGCGTCCATGAACATCGAAAGCTTCGGATGAAGTGCTAGGAGAAATGGAAATAGCAACGTTGTTCTACCGTGCCGATTAAAAGCACTTATTAGAGATTTATTCAGCACAGACCACTGAAGTATGGAGACCAGACAACCGCTTACCTCGCACTCACGCTCAAGACGCTGCTTGATGTGAGAAGACGTGATGAACTTGCCCTCTTTGCCTGCCGTCGGCGCGTCGTTTACACCAAACGTCATCGAAATCGTGGGAGGGTCTAACTGAGGAGATGGAATGGGCTCCGTCACAGCCACATCAGCGATTGTGTCGGACACGAATGCGTTAACGCCAGCAATAGTGATAATGTCACCTATGGCATGGTTATACAGTGGGACAAGAGAATGGTTTGAGTAAGCCACAACGAAGCAATTGAGTCGGGCTTGGGTGCGTACCAGCTGTAGCTGACGTAATTTCTGATTTTAGAACGCCTCGGGTTACGAACATCTTCGTGACCCGGCCAGTTTCCAGCTTTTTGCTGTCACGATTCATCACTTGAATAGAGTCGCCAATCTATTCCATGACATTTGCAACACATAGCAAACGTAAGTCAGAACAAGGTAGTGGTGGTCGTGTACTTGCCATCAATAGCGCACCTTGACAGCTCCGGCGTGGACGCGGCCTGTTGCCAGGCGACCGACGTACGGGTCATGGCCAATCATGGTAACAGCCATCGCAAATGGCTTGTCAGAATTGGCCTCCGGTGCAGGCACATAACGGGTAATCTCGTCAAGCAGTGGCATCATGCTGTCACGCATCTCGCTCTCATTGTCCAGATCACGCACAGCCCAGCCCTGCTTAGCAGACGCGTACAGTACCGGGAACTCCAGCTGATCGTCATCTGCATCAAGAGCTACGAACATGTCAAACAACTCGTTCTCCACTGATCCATCCAGGCGGCTGGTGTCTCGGTCCACCTTATTGACAACCACGAGCGGCTTGAGCCCGCGGTGCAATGCTTTCGTCAGGACAAACTTGGTCTGTGACATGGGTCCTTCTGTCGCGTCCACAACTAGCACCACGCCGTCCACCATACTCAAGATGCGTTCCACTTCGCCACCAAAGTCAGCGTGCCCCGGCGTGTCCACAATGTTGAGCACGTGGCCGTTGTATTCGACACGCGTGCACTTGGACATGATAGTGATGCCACGTTCACGCTCCAGGTCGATACTGTCCATCACGCGCTCCTCCGACAGAGTGTTACCTCCGTGCTTGAGCAGTTGGTCCACTAAGGTCGTTTTGCCGTGGTCGACGTGTGCCACGATGGCCACATTGCGAATATTTTCAGCTGTGACGGCCGAGTAGTCGGTCGCAAAAGCACGGGTGAGTGCAGGAAATTCGCGCTGCAAGAAAGAACGCCGGATGCAACGAGTGCGCGCCAGAATAGGCAGACAGGTCCGGCGCAGCATGATGAAAACCAGGTGGTCAGTGGTGGTTGACGTACGAAGTGTAAATATTTGGTGGAGAGCAGCTGTATACGTCGGATGGCCCACGCAGTATACATACGCAGGTGTTTCTGAAACTCGATGCAGCATTATCGAGTTTGCAAGAACGAGCAATGTTAGCTTTTTTGTATTTGTTTTTAGAAACTGTAATACGCAGGTGAAGAGATTTGCAGCACGACTGTACCGTAGCTGCACATTTCTATCGGGTTCGAGCTGTGACGTCGTATCTAATTGAAACTTTTTCATCATACTGCCCCGTTTCTGCTCAGTATAAGGTTTGGATCGTTTTGATACAGATCGTAATGTAACTACGTGACTACTACAACGCTTGTCACGCGTTGTAAATCAGAGGGACCCTCCTGCTGATTTATGCGGACGCGGCTAGAGGTCACATCGCGCATTGAGGAGACTGAAGTTAGGCGCACAGTCTCATGGTCAAGTGGTGCAACTCACGCTACCAATTTGCCATCGCAAGACAGAAGCAGGATATCACCGCGTCCTTGGTGGCCAGTGATAACCCATTTCACGATTTGAGGTGCAAGTGTACACTTCATTTTAGCTTCGGCACGATTTATGATAAAGGGACATAGGTACAGCGCGCCGCTCATGAGTCTCGAGCGCTGGCTATGGCGCCGGCTATAGTAAATCAGGTTTTTACAGTACGTTAGTCGCCTGCAGCGTAGCGGTTGCACGTCGCGGACGATCTCGCCACGACTGCAGCCAGTCACGCGCTGCACCAAAAAAAGATTGGAGGCAAAGCTCAATGCCGAGCTCTACCGTGACGGACCAAATCAGGTGGTGTAGGAGGGGGACAATTGCTTGGTTTGGTTTGGTGCTTGCGGACCAGTCAAAAACGCAGAGCAGCTGGAGGTACCGGTTCGAAAATATCGGCCGGGTCGATACAGACCTAGTTTTTGTATGCCACTCGTGGCCAGCCCGACCCGGACCCGAATCCGCGCAGCTTTTATGTGACGTCCTCCCGTCGGAAGATCTATCTACCAGCCAACCTCATTCCGCATTTTGCTCAGCATAGAGAGAGAGAGCCACTGACGACAACGCCCCTGTGTGCTGCGTGGCGCTGACGATGGCGCGAACTTGCGCGTGGTCCACGCTACTCTCCCTTGTGGTGCTGGCGAGCTGCGAGGCACTCATGCCCCTCTCCCACGTGCAAGAGCGTAAGCAACAGAACCTCACCGCGTTCCAAAAGCAGTGGATTGACCCCGACACGGACCCCGAGTTTTACACGGCGCTCGTGCCCAATGGTCCGTACGATTTTGGCGGGAACGCCAGCTTTAATTACGAGTACGAGCTCATCTTCTCGGACGAGTTCAACAACTCAAAGCGTACGTTTGAAGCGGGCTTTGACCCGAAGTGGACGGCCGTAGACATTCGGGATACCACCAACATGGGGCAGCACTACTTCCTGCCTCAAGCCGTGCAGATTGACAAGGGCAATCTCATCATCACCACGACCAAGCCCAAGCATCGCTACCGCGGGGCCAAGTACGTCAGTGGCAGTGCGCAGACGTGGAACAAGTTCTGTTACACGGGCGGCTATGTCGAAGTCCGGGCGATCTTGCCCGGCAAGTGGGGTATCCCTGGCACGTGGCCAGCTATCTGGATCATGGGCAATATTGGCCGTGCTCCGTTTCTGGGCTCTCAAGACGGCACATGGCCCTGGAGCTTTGACGTGTGCGCTCCGTACATTGAAAAGTTGGAGAAAGTCAAGCAGAAGATTAATGCATGTGGCAATCTCACTGACAAGCACGATAAGAAGTCGTACCCGGAAAGCTACGGCTTGCATCCTTTCCAAGGTCGTGGGGCCACCGAGATCGATGTGATTGAAGCCCAGATTCGTGCACGAGACGAGCCGGCGTTCATTTCAACGTCGCTGCAGATCCGTCCTAGTTTGTTGGATGATATGCGCCCAGCGTCTGAAAACATGCCCGGTCCCGGACAGTGGTACCAAGGCCTGAAGTTCGGTCAGTTCACCCGCATTAACAGCGATTACTACGGCACGTTGGGTCTTGATTCCATCTCGGCGCTCACGCAACTTGAGTCTAACGCATTCAAGTCATTTCACCTGTACCGCTTGGATTGGTCGCCCGGTCCGGAGGGTTACATTCGCTGGTGGATGGACAATTCTTTCTTGTTTGAGATTCCCGGGTCCGCGTTGAATAAGTGGGTGGGTGATGTCCCTCCTCGCCGGATCCCAGTGGAGCCCAGTTATCTCATTCTGAGTACGGCCGTTTCCGAAAAGTTCTCTCCTCCGTGTTCCGGTCAGATCTGTGACTCGTTGTGGCCCTCAAACTTTACGATCGACTATGTGCGTGTCTACCAGGGCAACCCGAATCGGTACACATCGGTGGGATGCAACCCAGAGGCATTTCCTACATCTAGTTGGATCTATGCCAATCCCGTGAATTACGGTCTGCCGTGGTATGTGTCTCTACGCGTAGACATCGGTCTTCTGCAGGTGTTTGCTCTGATGAATGCGCTTCTGGGCCTCTTCATGGCATTTTGTGGCACTTCCCATCCGAAAGCGATGTCGGCTTACGCTAGCTCGCTATGGCTCACTGCGTCGATTTACGGAGTCTTAAGTACTAGCGCTCCTGCAGATTATGTGTGGGTCCAAACCGCAATTGCATGCCTGTGCGGACTAGTACTTGGTGGTCTCTGCTGTCTAGTGTACCCTGTGTCCTTGGGTGCGATACTTGGGCTGTACGGCGGTGTGGTGATTAGCCAGTTCGTTCCGCTGCTGTCTACACGAGTAATAACTGCAGTGCTGGTATGCGCTGGTATTGCACTGGGGTGTACACCGCAGATCGATACCAAGCACATTGTGATCCTGTCGACATCGTGGCTCGGGAGTTTAGCGTTTTTATTGTCGTTGTCGTTGTGGGTGAGTAAAGGCGACTTCGCAGAGAATGCGTGGGATCTCGCTGGTTTCGTCTTCAGTGGCCACAAACGCGACCACTTCGGTCTCTGCACAGAGCATTGCGTTGCAATGTATGGCCTGCTTGTCATGCTTAGTGCGGTTACTATGGCGTATGCATACTATCGCATGCGTGGGCTGTTTCTGCGCAACGATACGATCAAAGCGCGCAAAGCTAAATTCCCGCCGGTGTCTGCGAGCTCGGATGCTCGATCGTGGCGACCTGAGGACGGCGATATGTCGGGCGTGGAAAAGGACATGGTAAACTTCTTCTCACCATCCAAGCTGCCGCACAACATGCAGCAGTTCAGTACCATCTTCCGCATTGCAGTCAATGTGCAGCGCTCGTTTGGTTTTCAGTTGGACAACTTCCGTAATCAGACGGAGCACATTGTGATGCTTCTTACCAACAATACTCGCAAGAGCAGCAATCCGTATCGGAAACTGCACGCTTTGGTGTTTTCCAACTACAACAAGTGGTGCTCAAAGCTCATGATTAAGCCATTGCACTGGAGTGAGCATCGGGCGCCTCAAGGTGGTCTCACTAGCGTCGATGAGATTTCGGTGGACTTGTGTTTGTTCTTCTTCATTTGGGGTGAGGCGAGTAACTTGCGTCACTCTCCGGAGTTTGTGTGCTTCCTGTTTCACAAAATGAAGGAGGAGTTTCCGTCTGCTCGTCACGCTGAACGCGAGGCGGGTTACTTTTTGGACACAGTAGTGACGCCCGTGTACGGTCTGCTGAAGTCCGAAATGACGTCCAAGTACGATCACGAGGATCGGCACAATTACGATGATTTCAACGAATTCTTCTGGTCGAGAGCTTGCCTGAAGTACGACTACAAGCACGAGGAGGTCATCGACATGGCATCGCCAAACCCCAGCATGCATTTTAAACGGAGGAAGCAGCAGCGTGAAGGTCTAAACGAGCAGAGTGGCTTCATTGGTCGGGGTGGACTCAACAGCGGCGCCAAAAGCACTAGTCGCTTGAACAATCGTAAAAGCATTGCTGAAGGGTTTACAGAATCGGCGAAGACGTTTGTGGAAAAGCGGACGTGGCTTTTGCCTCTACGCGCATTCAACCGTATCTTCAACTTCCACGTACTCTCATTCCACTTTTTGGCAGCTCTTGCGCTCGTGAACGAGCAAGAAATGGGCATCACAGAGTCGTGCAAGATCGTCTCGAGCGCGTTCATTACGCCATTTTTACTGGACATTTTTCGGGATGGTCTCGATATTTTTGCCGTGTACCATGTGCACCAGAAGGCATCTTCGGCATTGCGTAGTGTGCTTCGCATGCTTGTGCACCTGGTCGTGTTGGTTGTGTCTTCGATGTTGTACTGGTGTGCATGGGCGTACGGCGGCTCTTGGTGGCAGTCGTATTATGTGGTTGTGCTACTTTTCCACATCCCGGGGATGCTCAATTGTGTCATGCAGGTCATGCCTGGCTTTACGAACTGGACGCGACGCACAAACTTCGTCCCTGTCGCTTTCATTCGTGACATTACGAGCCCCACGAATCGGTTGTATGTTGGTGACAATGTGCTAGATCCTGAGTCGCTGAGTGTGGGCTACCAGATTTTCTGGATCTCGCAGCTGTCTTGGAAGCTGTACTTCAGCTATAAGTTTGAGATTTCTCCACTTGTCGTACCGAGTTTCTTGCTCTACGCCGATCATGTGCAAAATAACGTGAGTATGATCACAACCGCGTTTCTTATCTTCCTGAATTGGATGCCATTCTTCCTGGTTTTCTGCGTGGACATAACGATTTGGAATTCAATCTGGATGGCCTTCACGGGTACGTTTGTGGGTTTCTCATCACATATCGGAGAGATCCGCAACTTCAGCCGCGTCCGCTCAGCATTTGGTCGTGCCGTGGATGCGTTCAACGCCAAGGTGATCTCTCGATGCTCAAAAACCGGGCTTCAAATCTCGGAGAGTACTGGTATGCCCTATGGATCGACGGCGGTGGGTCACGAGATGCTGGAGCGCGTTGCCGGTGGCGCAGATCCGACGTCACAAATCCTATCTCAGCGGAATACTTCCGTTCACGATGACGAGACTCCTCTGCTATCGTTCTCGCGCCGCAAACAGACGCCGATGGAGCGGCAAGCGGCTCGTCGCCGCAAGTGGTTCTCGTTTTCAGTGGTCTGGGATACGATCATTGACAGCATGCGCGCTGACGACTTGATCTCGAACAAAGAAAAGGCGGTCCTTCACTTTCGCCGTCTCAATGGTTATCAAAGAGAGATTTATCTGCCGCAGTTTCAGCTGGCAGGTTGCTTTGAAAACTTTACGTCTTACATCCTTGATATCTATTCGTCTAATGACAGTGAGGTGTCAGAACGCGTTCTCCAAGACAAGTTGCTGGAAATTCTGAGCGAAAACCCGATGGTGGAAGAGTCGCTTGAAGAAATCTGGGAGCTTGCGAATTGGGTGCTAGTTCATGTGCTTGGTCCATGTCATGCGAACGACGTGAAGCATGTCACGAGTGTGCTCAGTTCGTGGGCTGCCCGTGGTGTGTTCCGTGCGCTGGACCTGCAGAAGGTGGCCCCTTGTGGTCGCGCGCTCGCAGGCTTGGTGTCTCTTTTGAAGTCAAATGTCCGTGTGTGGAAGGACAATGCCAAGATGATTCCAGTGCGCAAAGAGCCTTCCGACTATACATCCTACGAGTTTCCGCACGATTCGAACTCGTATCGTCCTGCGTCGTCCGGACTGACGAAGTCTGCAAGTACGACGGGTCTGTCGTCGCTCGGTCGCGAGCCTCCTCGTCGCAGCCGTGGTTCTGGTGTTGCTCGCATTGCACGCATGCAACAGCAGACGCACAAGCCTGCTGTGAACAACGGCAAGGCTACGCACTCGATCCCTAGCGCGCACATCATGCAGATTCGTGAGCGTGTCCGTACCTTCCTGAACTTAGGAAAAGAGATGCTAGCTCGCGTTCCCGAACAGGACCCGGTATACGCTGAAAGCAAGGGTATTTCTGACCGGCTCACTTGGATCCTTACACAAGAACGAGGATTTATGTGGGACGACAATTACACGGGTGAGCAAATTACGCTTACTGCGTTTGAATCCCACACGGACGTAGTACTATCGCACTTGCACGGACTTCTGACTTTGCAGAAAATCGAGTCCGAGCCTCAGTCGTACGATGCACGTCGTCGATTGCTGTTCTTTGTGAATTCGCTCTTTATGGATATGCCACTGGCCCCACTGCTTGAAGAGATGAAGTCGTGGAGTGTCATTACGCCGTTCTATGCTGAGGATGTTTTGTACTCCAGAAAGGATCTCGAAAGCAAGCAGGACGGTCTTGATGTACACACACTGCTGTTCCTCCAGACGCTGTACAAGCGTGACTGGGAGAACTTCCTGGAGCGCGTAAAGCCGAAGAAGAATATTTGGAAGAATCCAGACACCGCCATCGAGTTGCGCATGTGGGCATCATTGCGCGGCCAGACACTCTCACGTACAGTGCAGGGTATGATGTACGGCGAGGCGGCTATCCGTTTGCTTGCCGATATTGAACAAGTTCCGCAGCAGAAACTGGAGGACTTGATCAATACCAAGTTCACGTACGTCGTCGCCTGCCAGATATATGGCCGTCAGAAAAAGAACAACGATCCGAAGGCGAGCGACATCGAGTTTTTGCTGCACCGATTCCCGAATCTTCGTGTGGCGTATATTGACGAGGTCCGCGTGAACTATCAAAAGGAGCAGTCATACTTTTCAGTGCTCATCAAGGGTGGCGAAGATCTTGGTTCAGTGCATGAAGTGTATCGTGTACGACTTCCAGGCAATCCGATATTGGGTGAGGGTAAACCTGAGAACCAGAACGCGGCTATCGTGTTCACTCGTGGCGAAAACTTGCAGACGATTGATATGAATCAGGATGGGTATCTTGAAGAAGCATTGAAGATGCGAAACTTGCTGGAAGAGTTTGACAAGGGTACCGAAGATCGGCCGTACACGATTGTGGGCATTCCGGAACACATTTTCACAGGCAGCGTAAGTTCGCTGGCTAACTACATGGCGCTGCAAGAGACATCTTTCGTGACGCTGAGCCAGCGTACGCTTGCGCGTCCCTTGCGGATGCGTTTGCACTACGGTCATCCGGACGTGTTCAACAAGCTCTTCTTCATTACGCGTGGTGGTATTAGCAAGGCCAGCAAGGGTATTAATCTCAGTGAAGATATCTTTGCTGGTTACAACAACTGTATGCGCGGTGGCTGTGTGACGTTCCCGGAGTACACAAAGTGTGGTAAGGGGCGTGATGTTGGCATGCAGCAGATTTACAAGTTCGAGGCAAAACTGGCACAAGGAGCAGCGGAGCAGTCGCTTTCGCGTGATGTGTATCGAATCGGCCAACGCCTTGACTTTTTCAAACTGCTCTCATTTTACTACAATCATGTGGGCTTTTACTTTTCGACGTCCGTCATCATCTGGACAGTATACTTCCTGCTGTACTGCAATTTGCTACGGTCGTTGCTTTCGCTGGAGGGTGTTGGCGGGCGCGAACCGGTACTGTTGAGCACGCTACAAATTATGCTGGGATCTGTTGCGTTCTTCACGACTGCTCCGTTGCTAGCGACGATCTCAGTCGAACGTGGTTTCAAAGCTGCGTTGAGCGAGATTTTCGTCCTATTCGTGACTGGTGGTCCGATGTACTTTTTGTTCCACATCGGCACGAAGTGGTTCTACTTCGGACAAACTATTCTTGCGGGTGGTGCGAAATACCGAGCGACGGGCCGTGGGTTCGTGACGAAGCACTCGTCTTTTGATGAACTGTATCGGTTCTATGCGAGCAGTCACTTGTACGCTGCAGTGGAAATTGCCGCTGGCCTCACTGTTTACTTCATTTTCACGATCGGCCACGAGTACTTCTCGATGACGTGGTCGCTGTGGCTTGTGTGTATATCATGGTACTGTTCACCGTTCTGGTTCAACCCTCTGTCGTTTGAATGGTCTGACGTGATGGAAGACTTTCGCTTGTGGTTCAAGTGGATGCGTGGTGACGGTGGCAACCCCAACCAGTCGTGGGAAGCGTGGTTCAAAGAGGAGAATGCGTACTTTGCAACGATGCGGCCATGGGCGAAGGCGTGTGTTACGATCAAGGGTGGGTTGTTCGCGCTGATTGCGTTCTCTATATCGTCGACGGACGACGAATACCACTCGATCCTTACAGAGTCTACATGGCTTCCGCTGGCCATTTGCTTCTCGATGGCCGTGGTTTACTTTAGTGCCCAAGCAGTGTTTTTCACTTCGTCTCGCTCCTTCGGTGAAAGTGGCCTTGTCCGCTTCTTGAAGCTCATTTTGATGCTCGTTCTAGCCCTAGGCTTCATCCTCGCATTTGTGTACGTGGACGGTATGTGGCAATGCTTCCTAAGCATGGGGTACCTCGCGGCGGCAGTGGGCTGCTGGGCACTAATGTTTGCTGGCACCAACTCGCGCTTTGTTGGGACTCTTTACTTCGTGCATGACGCTGTGCTGGGCCTTGTGTCGCTGAGTCTGATCGTGTTACTCGCGGCACTTTATGTCCCAGGTAAGATCCAGACGTGGCTACTTTACAACAACGCATTGAGTCGTGGTGTAGTGATCGAGGACATCCTTCGAGCGAACTCGAGCAATGACGACCGCGATGATGATTTGTCGGTGCAGCAGATGCGCTCTGTTATCATCGAGCAGCAGCGGTTTATAAACGTGTTGACCGCCAGCGGCAGTGAGACCGATATTCGTGACGCTGGGTCTCAAAAGAAAGAAGACCTTATGCACGCTATGAGTGACAGCACGCTCAATGCGGTGCTAAGGAACATGTCGGAATCGGAGCTGAGTGCACTGCAGGATTCGTCCAGCCGTTTGCAGGCCATTATGGCAGAGGAAGAACGGAAGGTCGCGCAACAGAATCGGCAGCAGGAAGAGCAACGACTCGCTGCGGCAGGTATGAACCCGTCACTGTCACAAACGCGTCGAGCTTTTTCGACAAACGATTTCGCAGCTATTCCAGGGAACGCGACTCCATTCAAGTTGAAGCCGACGCCAACAGCGCCGGATAGTAGCACACCCGACAGCGGTTTTGCTAAATAACGGATACGTGCACCCGCGTACGTAGTCGCTTAGACGGACTGCAGAACGTAAGCGTGGTAATAGTAGAAGTGTCTGTTCGTGGACATGCCTTTTATTTTATGATCGACACAAGGACAGGCTGCGATAGGTGGTGGGTATACGACGCTTCAACTATATATCGTACTTCGCTGAAGTAAACTACTGCACAAGAGTCCTGTCGCTGCCATGAGAGCCTTGAGTCTTCGAAAGTGCCGGCCGCATCGTAAAGTCGTGAGTCCGACGAAGGTGACCGATGTGGTGCTGCGACAGGTCACTGGTCGGACTGTTTCTGCGTCTTGGGCTTCTTCCCAAAGCCGCTAAGGAACTTCATATTGGCACTCAATTTCTTCGTCAACGAGCTCTTCTGAAGTGGATCGGAACTTGGCAGCACAGCCGCCTTGAAGTTCTCTGTTACCCCGGGTGCGCAATTGCAGTCCTCCAACTTCTTCTCAATCTCTTCAATGTTCTTCTCTGAGACAGACCGGATGACTTCCAAATCCTCGACCAACTGCGATGAAGATACGTGCGAGTAGATCTTACGGCTATCCGAAGCGAAGCATTCGTCGATATCTTGACTTGGTGACATAGCCAAGTTGGCAAAGAGCTGCTGAATTGCTGGAGAATTCTTCTCGATGAATGGATTGAGAGCCCTGTATGAGATCGAACAAAGTCAGCAAGCGAGAAGATCATAAGTCTACCAGTGCATCACGTACTGAAATTGGGGCTCTCGGTCTCCAAACTTCACGCCAGTCGCTGTCTTAAATAGCAGTTTTGTGACCAGCACGAGCACACGGCGCGTCTCAGGTGGAGGAAGCAGCTTGGTTAGTCCATACAAATGCGGGGTGGTAATGGCTGGACAAACGAAGCGGAGGAAGAGAAAACCTCCGATCACAGACTACAAGAGTAGAGGCAAGTACCGTCAAATTAGCTTCGTTCTCGTCCATTCACCTGCTGCATGCAGATTGAGCACGTACCCGAGTCAACGTTGATGCATCCTCCGCCTCCACACCTTCTTTTGAGCCATCGAAACGACTGATAACGACCGAATTCAAATGGGAGCAAATGTGGAAATAAGACGACGGAATCTACACGGAAATAGAGGACACATACAACACTCAGTCATGTCAAAAGTAACACCAAAAACCGGGGAAATCGAAGGCCAAGTACGTACGCAGTGGGTGTTCTTCATGATCGAGTCAATAATATTTTGACACGCCCGCATCAAGTTCGCGGCGTTGGAACCCGCTTGTGCCTCATCTTGCAGCGACTCCTCTTTATGCGGATTCAACTCCATGTCGGCAATCTTCAACTTAAATATCTGACGAATGGGATCGGACAGAGCTACACGGATGAACTTCGATCCGATCGCCTTACTGTACGTGGAAACAAACCTGCTCGCATAATCATCCGAGCGAAACAGTGTTGCCACGTTGATGACAGAAGCTACTTCTATCTCGATTGCCCAGCGCATGAGGTGGCTTAGGCGGTTGTGACTTCCAAAGATGCGGAGGAAAGGAGACAGCAAACGCATCTTGTCCTCACGCTCCGCGCTCTGGAGGATCGAAGCCACAACTGACATCGTGTCCTCGACGACAAGGGATGAAATGTCCTTCGGTATATGCGACACAGGAGCCCGATCAGTGTCTCCACTGAAAAAGTCACGTGCTGAGCGGGCATGAGAAAAGAGACTTCGTATCCTCGGACTTGTCCCACTGGGCAACCCGTCCGCAGGAGTCTCCATTCGTAACGCACGCTGCCTATAACTCTTCTCAAGACTGTCGGCACCCTCTAGTGAACCGATATATGCATCTCTCGGAACGATTTCTTCACTGATAACTGACTGTTCCGAAACACGCGACGGGTCCGGTCGGGTGGACACAATGAAGTCTTTCATGACTTGATGAATCGAGTCAAGGAAGCCACTCGCCTCCAAAAACTGGCTGTCCGACTGTATAACAGAAGCATGCAATTAGAAACAACAAATGCTTGCATATAAAATTGAACGGCTTACCGCATCGAACTCGGACAGACGCTCGATCTCGCCATCCTCGTCTTCATCAAAGAAAAGATCATCTTGCGTAATGGAGAAAATGCTATCGTCACTGCCGTTCGAGTTGATCTGATCCAGGCCGAAGTCTGTGATGCCTACAGTAGAACAACAAAAACACACGGACATAGCTGTTTTAGCATCGATATGTGTAATTTTACCGACGACGTTCGTACCAGAAAAAGAATCTTGTGATTTCAGATTCAGCGATGAACTTGAGGTCGACGTTGACGCAACCTGGTCAGAAATATCATCATGAAGTACAATCCGTCAATTTGAAGTCCTTCAACTGTCTGCAGCTATGTTACCTATGTTACCTTTGACGAATCAGGATCCGCTCGATACGAAGACTGCAAGTTGCGAGCAATCTCGGCGAGCTCCATTGCTTGCTGCTGCAAGAAATCATTTCCAGCGCCAGCATTCGAAGCAAGGATGCATGCACCACTGTGTGATCCTTTGAAGCTGGAGGGTAGCGAGCCGTCGTCGCTGCTTTTACGAGTCAAGAATGAGTCGCTGGCGTCATCCTTATTCAAGCTGCGCGCCATTTCAACCAGCTCTGCTGCTTGCTGCTGGATTGATTCATTTTCCGCTGCATCATGGCAATGCGACAATGCTGCACTCAGTGAGGACGTAGAAGAAACTGCAAATACAGGCTTTGCCGGTGCCGACACAGCCTCTTGCTGAGGAGGTTTCAACGTAGGCAACTTTCTCAAGAACGAAGGCGAGTCGTCACATGTAGGACTCGTCATCCCGATTTCTAATTTAATCGGGTCAGCTTCAGTAGCCAGTCCGTCCACGGGGTCTAAACATATCCCTGTGGACTTATCCACCATCGCCCAGTTTTGAGTATCTTTCCTTCCATTTCCTTGCTTGTTATCGGGTACACGATCGTCAATATCTTCATCGTCGTCCTCTTCAGTTGCTGAAGTTTCCTTATTGTCAGAGAGCACATCAGAAATCGCCGAAGCGCGAGCTACCTTGCACAATCCAATAGGAGCATCGTTCAGCATCGCGTTCAGCTCCAGCTCTTTTTCATCCACGTCATCTTTCGCAACTCGTACGTCTCGTTTAATAACCTCTTCGACTCGATGACGCACATCGTCGTCATACTGTCTCTTACCGCTCACTTCAGCTTTTATATCTCGACCTTCGCTTTTTTCCTCTTTACTTTTCATCCCGTGTCCCGCCATTTCAAATGTCTTCAATCGATCATGCAGCTCCTGAATCTCATATCTCTGCTTCTCCACCATCCGCAGCGCATCCCGCAGCCTCTCTGTCTGGTCACACTTGTCTTCCACTATTACTTTCTTCTGCCATCGTCCACACGACGAAACTGTCCGTAATCTCGGCGATCCCTGCAACGTTCCCGTACTCGACGACGACGTCGACGCCGAGCTCGCAGACCGCACGAGTCTCCTCGCCAGAGCGAGCGCCGCCTTCCCGTCCATACTATGTGTCGTCGCGACTAAACTCCGTCGTTTTCCTCCTGCCGCTCGACGGAGCTGCTCGATCCACTCGACACGCGCGTCATGCGACGGCGCGCGAAACAGCATCACACGTCCACTAGAAGACGTGACTTTCCAGCACGGACCACAGTCGTCGCCGCCATTGCTTGCATCTCCTTGTCGAAAGATCCGGTCCACCGCCTTCACGTCGGCATTCACGAGCGGCACGACGCCGTGTGGCCAGTCGCTTCGATCGGCAAAGTAAAACAGCGCGTGCGCGTAAATCCCGACGAAAAACGGCTCCCACGACGACTCAAAGCGTCGTCCTTTCTTGTGCAAGAGCCGCAGTGGCGTCCGCGTCTCGAGCTCCAGTCCGGTCAGAAGCAGCTCGGGACACTGGAGAAGGTCCGGTCGTTCGAACGGGATCGCGTCCAACGAAGAAGTAGTAGTAGCAGTGTCCGTCTCGTCTGACTGGTCCCGAGCGGCAACGAGCTGCAGGGATAACCGCGAGCGCTGGAGACTCGACGAGCTGCAGCTGTCACGGGGATGGAGGAACGTGGGCGAGCGCAGCGCCATGGGGCAACGGGGACGAGCGCAGCGACGTCAGTGCCGAGGGACTGGGGGAGAGAGGGGGCACGTACGTACACACGGGTGTCTGCGGGAGGGTACGGGGCTGCCGTTTCGCGTGTGGGAGTTAGGAAGAGGTCGGGTGTCTGTTGATTGGGTGTGTGTTTGTGTGTGTGTGTATCGTAGTTGCTGTCAGACAGGACGGGCGTTTGGTGAACGATTGTATAAATAGCCGCCGCTTGAGTGTAAAGAGTCGTAGGCGGTAGAATGGACGCAGACAGGCGCCTGGACGGACGGACGGATTGATAGATTGATTGATCGATAGAGTGCTCTATCCGGTACGCTGTTTGTTTGTGAAGGTGAAACCTCCGATAGATGGTTGAATTGGACGACCACGGAGCTTGTTCGATGGTCGCTGAGTTATGAGATGTAGCCAAAATGAGCAAGATTGCTTTACGGATGAAGCCTTTTTTCCAAATTTGGCTCGTTTGGAGCAGAAGAGGATGCTCGCTTTATTCTTTCGTAGGGTAGGCAACTTACTGAAATCACGTGTCAAGTGTAGATTAGGTGTGTGCGTTGCGAATATCAGGTCGAGAGTCATAGTGAACTCTGTAAGCAGACCAGTAACTTTTCGGGAAAAAGGAGCAGCCAGCACGCAAAATGTTGGTCGTTCAGTCCGGTTGATCCTTTCTTCGAATGGTCCCACATTCCATGAGTCCACTATTTTTTTCCGTCTTCCTCTATATTTGAACTTCTTCCAGAATCTCGTCTTCGGTCACCTCGGCTGAGCATTCTCATCCTTTTTGATGTAGATACGAAGCTTTGAAGTCGCCTTGGACCTCGGACACGTAGCTGTTCAGCTTAGCATTCGACTTTTACTTCACCCAAGCATCCACCTCCTCAATGTCTTCCCAACCATCGTTGTTCTTCTCCATCTTCATCATAGACACAGGGGAAAGCTTACCATAACACCCTTGTAGTTGGAGAAAAGGAGAACGGTGATGACCGAGACCGTTGTTCATGCAGCTAATACGCAGCACATGGCAGTATGTCGAACGACTTTGTAGATGTTGCCGATTGCCTTGTGCTCGTCAGAATGGATCACATCATACAGATGGTAGCGGCGATAGCGCCGCTAAAGTGCTGAGATGATACCGCCTTCATCGGCTGAATCTTGACCGCTGTTTGAAACCAAGCTCAGCCCCTTCCTTTGACGTCTTTAACTCCGTGAGAGCATTCAGGAGGGCGTCTATGATGAGCTCCTGGGCCGTAGACACCTGTGCTTTTTTTCTTGTCACTCTGTAAGAATCTGGAACATCCATGGTGAGCGTCTGCTGACCGGGACTCTGACTCCCGACTGCTCATGACAGAAATGATCGTGCGGATGCCTTGGTAGAAATAAAGATGTGAATCAGCATGCATCTTTACTGCATGCAAGCTGCGTAGCTGCTGAATCTCCCACGAGTGATCTCC
>JH598287.1:85104-155756 GCA_000173235.2 Hyaloperonospora arabidopsidis Emoy2
GATATAGGCTGGGTGGAAATTCGTAGAATAGAGTTGAGTAGGTCAAATGGTAAAGTGATCGCAATTCACTTCACCGTTTTTATCAGAGGTCACATTTGGCCACCAAAATGTCATCTTGGGGAATTACGGTCATCAGCCCCCTTCGCCAAAGAGTGAGTCTCCGAGTCTTACAGGTCCATTTTGAGTCTTCCCTCCGAACAGCGGTTACAGGCTGAACCCTCCTCGACACCAGCAAGCCTCAGGTCATCCGTGCTAAGCGACAGGACATAGCCGATAAAACAAAGACGTTGCTAACTTTCTGCATGATAACGATAGCTTCCACGATAATTCAAACTACATGAAAAAGTAGGGGACGTGTCTCACACCTTAAAACACGTGCCAAATATATCCAGCAGTGAGTAGGTAAAGTAATTTGTCAGCAGTCTGAAGATCAGTGACCTTAGGGATGGTATCTCGTCTTGTTCTGGGTGCTTTGAATTAATCGAGTGATCATTTTCCTTTTGTTTGTTACGGTCCGCGTTTTGCCATTTAGGTGTGTAGGCTCGGTATCTTACCACGCAACATTCTGATGAGTGCTAACCTCCGCTAGATTATTGCAATCTTCATCCGCCAAGCCCATAACTTATTGAAGGGAGCATGGCAGATAGATATATAAATAGACAAGTAGCCGGACCGACCGACTGACGCGCAGATAGGCGGACTGGCTAATGAGCGATTTGACACAAAAACTCCATAATCCCATAAACCACACAGCGTCGTGTTGACGTCGGATGTGCATGTCGCGTGATTTGGACGAGTACCTCGTGCTGCACTCCACTTCACGCTCTCGCTGTGTTGCTTTAGAGCAAGACGGTGGTGGTACAATCCCGGCGTCTACTGGATCTGTATCTTTGATGGCGCTGTCGGCCGTCAGACGTGCGCAGTCTGGGACGTTTCAATACTTGGTACTACCACGACTAGTCGGTCTCGGACATTTCTAGCCGTTCCATTCGAACTTTTGCACGCAATAGAAAACGTTCATACGAACAACAGCGCTTACTGGATCCCACACTTGTTGCCTTAGTTGGACCAGGCTCAGCGGCTGTGTTTCGTAGCATTGTAGTGTCAAGTGTACATGGTAATAGGGTGAGGCAGTCTCTTCCCGTCCCTCGATAGCCCTTCGGTTGTAACCGGATCATCATTGAGTACGAGTAGACTGTCCTCTTAGTAGTAAAAGCAGTTCGCTGTCGAGCGTTTGTCTACGCTGTAGCGTCAAAAGCCAATTCCTCACGTCTCTTGCAGCCTCGTTCACTTTTCCCAGCACAGGTGATATGAGTAGTAAATCCTGAACGTCGATTAAGTGCTTATGCCCTATACGATATCGGTGTGCTGCTGCCTAAACTACATCATCTTCTCCTCGCTGGCTTAGTCTGCTTGGCTCGGCCCTTCTGTCATCACGGGGGACACTTCGCAGAGGGCACGTGGAATCGGATATCCAGTCCGGGTGCAGACAGAGCGCTGAAGTCGCAGGAAACGCCGGGTACCAGACCGATCACCCCCGATGGGCCGCTGACGCACCTGGACTAGGCCGATCTTAATCACGTTCTAGGCAAGTTCACTTCGTGGGGCTCGGGAGTCAAGCTCGGCGACCGGGCCGACAACTCGAAGGCTGAAGTAGAATAGTAGGTACTAGGTGGGGGGTGACAACCGCTGTTGCCGTACCCCTCACCTCGGAGTGTCTGGGTTGTTGCCTCCCCTTTCGGTTTGCACGCTGCGCTGCTCCCGTAACGCACGCAGCGGCAAGAGGGCCTCCCCCCTTTACTCTGGGCCCCACGATAGGGGACTTCCCACCCAGGGTAAGGGGGCCGGTCGCCCAGCTCTTTGGAGGTCTTCGTAGCTTGGTCGTGGTTGCCCAAAGGCGCAAATTGGGAAGTTGCACAGGTGATATGAACACTGCTGCCTCGAATGAAAATGTCAAAGAGCCAGACGTGCGGTAAGGGAGTTCGTTCAAGTGGTTACAAGAAACGGACAGTCCACGAACAGCGTCGCTTTCGACACTCGTTTGCGTCTCGGTGGAGTCGTTCACGATATTGACCACAGACTTAAACGAGAGCGACTTTCTCTTCCCGATTCAATGACATCTAACAACGGGTAACTCTAAGTACACTTACCTTTATTCCCCCGTACACCTAAATGCCGCTTAGGCTAGGGTAACCTGAACTACGCCTTCAGTTATTACCAAATACACCTAAATGTCGCTAGGGTAGGGTAACTCTAAATACACCTACGTTATCGTATTTAGCAGTAAATGAATATAGGTGTATTTAGATTTACCCTCTAACTACTTTGACAGTAAGCGGTTTACGTCAGCAATTGAAAGGTGATCGTAAGGAATGCGGCCATTTACTTATTATTAGTGTTAAGGACGAGGGACAACGCCAGCGCTGCTCATATTGCTTGCTGAAGTCAGTTTCTTACAACAGCATTTGGTGTAACACATGTCAAAGTCCTCGATGCGGTATCGTCGAACCCCCTGTCGTTTAGTCTTCACTGTATTGTGGAAACTTGCGCTTACACCCCTGCCAAGTGCGACTTGATCTGGTTGAATACAGCCGCGGTGTGGCGCAACCACGATCATGATTGAGCGCATCTAAATAATAAAACATGCCTAAATCATGACAGGGTAAACTTGCTTATATGCCTTTGAAGTGTGCAGCGAATTCGAGACGGTTAAATAAAGCTGATCTTACCGGTAAGATATTAGAAACGGGGTCAAATTACTTGTTTGTGCTTTACGCGCATGAAAAGCTATGCAAACAGGATTAATTGAAGGAACAGATGCGTCAGCTTCAACTCCGTACAATTTACTTTGCGCGAACTGGATGTAGCCACAACATTTACCGACGTCGTTCGTTTCTACGCGCGATGCTGTCCTTCGCTTCGACATCAGCTGTACCGATTCGGCCCAGTTGAAGTGGCAAGTCCAAACGAATAGTGTTTGCGAAGTCGACCCGTTCAACTTTATCGTGCTCTCGTATAGCGCAATGTATGATTTCTAATGTGTGATAAACATTTCCTACCTGATTTCTAGCACTTTGGTCTACTTTAGCGCGCCGCTCGGCTTTTCTGAGCAAAGTGTTGCCGCCGTAGCTAATAGAAAGCGAGTCTTTTACATAAAGTGCCGTCACGAATGTCGGCCTGCATTACAAAGATGGCAACTATGCACATAAGATTTATCCTGCAAAACGTCCTAGCACCCCCACCCGGCACTTGTCGATAAAAGTCGCTTGGAGGCTGTTGGAAAAGCACTTTAATTATTTGATAATCGATGCCACCCGCATCAATGATCTCTGGGGTCACGGGAGGAAAACGCTTCACATGCTTGGCCACCAATTGCGTTCGTGCCTCAATTCCTTTCGCTTACGAGGTTTTCGGCGGTACGATTTGATATGCGACGGTATCAAATCCATCGTTTCCTACGACGCAGTTTGAAGTGCGACAGCCTGCGCAGCAGTACCCTGCAGTCGCGAGACTTTTATTAATGTGCTCAAACACCAAGGCAGAAACGTGAGCACATACAGACGCGAACTGTATAAAATATGTTTTCGATCACGCGTCAAAAGAGACGATGAGACAAAGAGATACAAATGCGATGGAAAATAAACCGATGCTCAAAGTTCTATCGGTTACGTTCTAACGTAACGTTCATTTGCTCCTCCAATTATTCGCCAGGCGTCTTAATCTACAGCACTTATAAGCTTCGTGGGACCGACCTCCCAGGCACTTGATGCGGTGCTTTATTCGGTGTGCTGCAGCACGATTCGGCTTCTACGTAGCTTGCACATCAGTGAAGAGGATGTATAGACAAGCAAGTCAGTGTTTGTCTATGCACCATAAAACGTGTCTATCTTGCTTGATTGCATCATACTCGAGGTCTCAATTCGAAAATGGTATTCTATTGTTGGCGATAGATAGGGCTTGCATCAAGTTGCTCGACCACGGTATACCGCACCCTCTTCGGCGTGTACTACACACAGTGTCATCATTGTCGGTAACGCATCCTTGATGATGGTAATGTCAACGACTTTTGCGTCTCGTTGGACCCACAGCTAGAGCTTGAGCGGGAGCAAACTACTTCTATCTATTTGCCTTGGTATGAGGTTACAGTCAGCTCCCTCTAGAACATCCCCTGGTATAACATCCTCCCTCTATAAGATTTAAGTTGGGGGTGGACAAACAGAGATGTTGTAGAGGGAGCTGACTGTATAGCATCCCCTGGTATCGCATCCCCTGATATAACATCCTCCCTCTATAAGATCCAGATTGGGGATTTAAAAACAGGGATGTTATAGAGGGAGCTCTGACTGTAATCGTCGTCGTTTGTTGGAAGCAAACTAACTTACTGTGAGCTGTATGTTTTTTGCTCGATCTCCGCCTAATTTTCGCGCAATGTTGTGCGTGTTGTGCCAGCCGGAAATTAGCGCAGCGTCTTATGCTGAATTGGCAGACGGCAATATATATCAGCTTTATTTGTTTTGAGTGTTTGATTAATGGACGCTTGGAACCACTAGTGCACTTGGAGAAAGCTGAGCATGTTTTCTTGTGAATTTCGGGCTTGTACACTACCGCCAGACTCAGGGATTTGTCGATTGAGGTATTCATTGTGTGTACCAATACATCAGCTTGCTGTGCTACTCAGACGTACGTGTAATTTTGTATATAAGTGCAAGTTTGTTTTCATGCCGTTGCTTACTGAAGTGAAGCATTGCCGACGAACTTTGCGACGCGTATTCGCTTTATCAGCCGGCGTTTAGTGCCGGTGTGCACAAAGGAGCAATCGTAGCAACGAAAACACTTTATCTGACTGATTGTGGGAAGAATAGAAGAAGATGTACGTCTGTAATTCGTATGCGTTTGGTGTGTGGTAGTTGGAACAGTCAACCACCGGTGCTGGTCTGATGGTAAAGGAATTGCATCTTGCAATTTGACTGACCATTACATTTCTGAGAAAAAAAGATAAAACAAGCACTTTATTCAACTTACTTTTTATCTTTCAATACCCTCACAAAAACGTCTCAATTGCAATAATCTTTCTAAAAAACAGATAGGTACGAAACCTCTCGTCTTACATAACCGTGATCGATTAAACTTGGCATTTTTGCCCTTTTCGGTCTGGTACTGGGGACAAACTCGTCTACAGTAATTTCATATACCCAAAGTAACACACGGAGGCCCCAAAATACGCGGTTCGGTTCGAGCCGCAGCGCGGGAGCCTGCAATACATCTTCCCAGAGTAAGCGGAACCGGTCCCGCGCGTGGCATGTTGCAACAAAAATAGTGGACAAGCTATCCGGTGGCCTCTGAGCGATTGGTTCTCCATTCGGCCTTTGAGCAGCAGCGCCGATCAGCAGCATCTTACTCCCGTCTCGCACGCAGCCATGGTACGTTTACAATAGCTCTCTGCCCAGTAGCCAGTACGATAGAACTTAGGAAGATAGGGGGATCTCACAGGCTCCCGAGCAGCTAGTGCATCTTTTTGAATGCCATGAAAAAGCCCTTGCAAGCTGGACGATTCCCCTCTTTTCTCGAGATTTCATCCATCCATCCTCAAAAGCCTAATCGATTGTGGGAAACTGTTAGTTGACACCCCACCCGATACCATTGACCCTTATGTCTTACTCGTGTGCGGTGTGAACAGGCCAGTAAGTACCAGAACTTTTTCGCCGCCCTCGACTCGGATGAAGAGGATGCGCCTCGCGTGAGCAAGAAGGTGGCGCCGCCTTCCTCGACTCCCGTGGCACTGAACAAGCCTGCCGCTGGTAACAAGAAGGCAGGCAACAAGAAGACCTTTGACACGGACAAGAAGGAAGGCCGCGGACCCCGTGAGGGTGACAAGGCTCCTCGTGAGCGTCGTGAGGGAGGGGAACGTCGTGAAGGGGGTGAACGTCGTGAAGGCGCTCGTGCTCCTCGAGAGCGTGGAGACCGTGGCCGAGGTAACCGTGGCCCTCGTCGGGACTTTGAGCGTCGCAGCGGCACGGGTCGTGGCAAAGAGACCATCAAGCAGGGTGGGGGTGCCCACAATTGGGGCAACAAGGCTGACCCGAACGAGCAGCTGGCGGAGGCTGATGTGCAGGAGGGTGGTGCTAAGCCCACCTCGGATGAGGAGACGACTCCTGCTGGGGAGGAGGCTGTTCCTGAGGAGGAGGAGGAAGAGGAGGAGATCCAGCTCACCTACGATGAATACCTTGCCAAGCAAAAGGAGTCTCGCTCGGGCGAGCTCTTTGCGGATGTTGAGGTTCGCCAGGTCGCCAACGAGTTCACGAGTGCGGTGCTGATTACGAAGGATGGTAAGACACCGGACTTTATGGACTCGCAGTACGAGAAGGTGTACAGCAAGAAAACATCTGGCCGCAAGAAACAGCTCATCACGGACGTGGGCTTTCGCACGGAGAAGCCGGAGCGCTTTACGCGTGACTTTGACTCGTCGCGTGGCGGCCGCGGTGGTCGTGGTGGTCGAGGTGGTCGTGGCAATGGCCGTACCGGTGGCCGTAATGGCCGTGGTGGCAACGTTCCGAACGTGACGGACATGAGCGCGTTCCCCAGCCTCGGCTAAGGATATGCGCGTCGACCGACCGACCGGATCGTGCGCCTGTGAGCGCCAGCGACATGATGAGTGAGATCTTCCAAAAGAGGGCTTCTCGAGAACTGGTTGGCAATCTCTTTTTCTCCTTTTCCTTCCACGAACGATCCACCGAATAGGGCCTCTGCGCGGCTGGTGTCTGCCTGCTGTGTGTACCCTGGTGCAGGTAGTCAGCTGTCGTGCGGAAAGTTAGAGAAATTTTTGTTAGCGTGAGCTGGGTCTTCTCTTTGGTATGTCTATTATTCAATGCAGCGGGCTGGGCTTTAAGCGAGCGAAAATACCTGTTTTACACGATTACGTCAGCGGAACGTAGTGTCGATCGTTCTGCCCTCGACAGGCTACATAATCTGCACATTAGGATGGTATCGAGACCTGCTCGATGACAAAATGATCCTTCCCGGTAACAACTCGCCCACGCTCAAACTCTCCTACCTGAAACATGTGTCTCGCGTCAGCGGTGTCTTCGCCTTCTCCGTCGTTCTCGTCCTCCTCTTCGTCATATTCATAGCAGAAAATACCACGACCAGAAGGAAAACCATGAACCCACGTACCAATGCACTTCCGCCCATCGGGCGACGACCACGATCCGTACCCCTGAACATTTCCCTTGTGCCACTCGCCTTCGTAGACTTCTCCGGAAGCGAAAGTGAGGGTACCGACACCACTTCGCTCACCAGTTTTATAATTACCAGTATATACACTTCCACAAGGAAGATAGTGCACGCTCTGGCCAATGAGTTCGTCACTGAACCACGTTCCGTGCAAAGATCCACCTGCCGACGCATATACACCTTTGCCGTGCATCCTGCCTTGATGCCACGTGCCTTCGTGCGAATCTCCGTCTACCCATTCATACTTGCCGAATCCCTCGCGCTCGCCTTTGACAAAATAGCCTTCGTACTTGCCTCCAGAGCTAAACACCTTCACTCCCCACCCGCTCACCTGATTATGCCTCCAGACGCCGTCGACCATCTCGCCTGACGAGCATACCTTCTTGCCTCGACCATGCATCATTCCCCTTTTCCATTCACCTAGACAAACAGCATTTCGAACGCACTTCAGCTACCCGAAACGCCGCGTGAACAAAGACAACAAACACGGCTTTGCCTCTCACCATTGTACCAATCACCGTTTCTCCAAAAGAACGTGCCGGTCCCGTGCATCTGTAAAACGTTGAAATGCACACATTTCAATCAGCATGCGCAAGTACTGCAGTCCAGCATCACCAAACACCGTTATCTGTATTCACTACCTTGCCAACCCGCCAATTGCCCACGTACTTGTCACCATTTGCCCAAAAGTACGTCCCTGTACCATGGCGATGGTTCTTCCGATACATACCTTCGTGACAATCTCCTGTTTTTGCATACAGCTGCATGCCAAATCTGTCGTGTCATTTATCATCAGCAAGCCATACAGCCCATAATTCAATCAGTACTCGCTCTTCCTCATCACCAGGTCCAATAAATAGCCACCACTCACATACCCTTCAAAATCTCCGTGCACCCAGCCACCCTCTGAAGTGTGTCCCGACTTCAACACGTAAACACCCGTTCCATGTCGTCGTTCTTCAGCGTCTATCCCACCTTCAAAGCGACTGCCGTCCACGTACTGAATCACAGCTAAACCTCGCGCTTTTTTTTAGGAAATTGACCGAATCTCCGGCTGACTGCGATCCATTGAGCCACCAGACGCAACGTACGTCTCCACACGATCAACAGCAGTCGAAGCGATACGGGTCCTTCGACGCCGGCCGCGATTCCCCATGGCGGTCAAGCGTCAAAGCTCGGCCGTCACGATTTTAGCAGCCAATGGCCTTTCATGATTGGCTGAAAATCGAGCGAGACCATTTACTTGTCAATCGTGGCGAAAGTCATGCCACTGCTGCCAAGTCGCAACATGATGACGTCGCTACGCAACTTCCTGGCGCTTTTGTGGTGGCACATTTGCCATTGCATCACCTACTACGTGCATGTGTGACGTCTGCAACCTGTCAGCCAGTTCTTTCATAAGGTAGTGATCATCGGGGACGACTTTGCAGCAGATATTGGCGACGACTTGACGCTCGGTGGTGCTGGTGCAGGCGTTGCTAACTACCTCGAGAAGATTGTCGCATCCGACGACAAGGCAAGTTACTCACTGTCATGAGCTGCTACTTCTGCTCCATTTGTGGCTTATTTTTTGTGACGAAGCTGTGTTAGCTCTTCGTGCTTGAGCTGACGGGAGATTGTTTTATTTGCCGTCTCCACAGGTTCGTCACACTTGGGCGGTCATCAACGCGGGAGTGCCTGGGTCCATGACAGCCGATTGGCTCATGTCTTCACCTAAGAAGGTCTGTGATGCGCTGCCAGTCGGTCTGTAACTGGAATATTGTGGCCCCGTTGTATTGAGATGTCTGACTGACGAGTTTGGTGTGGCGACGTAATACTCCAAAAACGTATTCACGTCGAACGCCATGAGTGACGCGTCTATCGTGATCATCCTCCTCGGATCCGCAGAGATCAGGTGCGCAACGAAAGATGGTGCAAAAGGACGTCGCACCATCTTACGCCCAATGTTCTGCGATAACTGCTGATACATGAGAGCAGAAAACACCCAGGTGCTGCTGGATCCGAGATACACCGCAACCTCGTGGAGAACTACGATACGTTGTGGAAGAAGAGCAAGCAAGTGTGTCTTGCCACAATTGCAAGCCCTTGTCCACTCGACACTGGAATGGACAACGGCAGCTCGACTACTGTCAACACGGCACTGGAGCATTTTTGCAAAAGGTACGACAAGTGGGATGCAGCAGTTTGCTCTTGAATACGTGACGAAGTAACAAACTGTGATGTGAACGACAGCACGTCGATGGATGCAGCACCCGTCATTCTTGGGCCTCGTCTCGACACGTACGCGTTTTGTCGCGAGAGCGCGCGTTCGTTCGATAAGTATCACTTCAACTCGCAGGTGCTGATGTAGCGCAGAGAGCAATCGGTCTGGCGCGAGGATAGATGGCTGACCGCGTCACGATTTGCATTTTAGTCGTACCGACAGCTAGCTTACAACACGGCGGATTTCTTGATCCCCATGATGACGGCTGAAGAATGGACCATTTGGAAAGATCAGCCCAGCCACGTTTCCTACAACAAGGCCTTGTACGACTACAGCTTCGCCTCGCACGATATTTTTTGCCGCGGCCCGTCTTGTAGCTCTCTGCTGTACGAGCCACCGTCAGCCATATGCGCGCAGATTTGTGTCTGCTACTTTCGCGAGAGAGCTGTTGCGCTTGCATCCATCCAACGTCCAGATAAAATAGACATTAACACCTCAGGCAAACACGCGATGTTTCTTTTCTTTCGATTTGGGTATTGAGCTGCCGCCTTTGTTCGTCCCGAAGTAACGTGAACTGCTCATCGCTCACGCAGCTTTCACAAGAGTCCACTTACTTCTCTCTTCCATGTCAGCCATTGGTCTACGTGTCCACGTCTCAATTGTAGTGACTACAACTTTCACCACCTGCCTAGGCTTCCATAGTAGTGTCAAGAGCTGCTTCCGTCTTGGCAGCCTCGTTGACAGTGGTCGGCTTGGCGGCCCAGTACTCTTCCATCTGACGATCCAACTGAACAGCTTTGGGATCCGGACCTTTACCAGCTTCATGCCAGTACTCGTCCATGTCCATATCAAGGTCTTCTCCGGACGGAAGTTTGCCCTTTACACCTCCACGTCCACCACGACCACCGCGTCCTCCTCGTCCTCCGCGACCTCCACGGCCCGCGCCTCTTCCTCCATGCACCTGAGCAGGTCCATTCTTGTACTTATTCTGGACTCCCTTGAGCTTTGGCTCCTGGGGCGGGAGCCCCTTCCGGTGTTTGCTGATGACTTGCTGGCGTTTGCTGCGGTTGTTCTGACTAACCTGCTGCAGCTTCTTTTGCTGCTGGTGCTGAGTCACCTGCTTCACCGTCGCTACCTCTTTCTGAAACTTCTTCCGTCCATTAGCAGCGCGCAGTACCGGCTGCGTCTTGCCTTTCTTCAGCGGCATCTTGACGACTGTCACCTGATGCTGCTGCTGTTTCTTCACCGCGCGCGGTGGCGCCGGTCCATCCGCCAGGTGCGTGAAGCGGCTCGACAATGGAACAGAAGAGACGCCAATCACCGTGTGTGGCGTTTTCCTGCTTGGTGGCGGCTGGTCCACCTTGCGCTGGCTGCGAACGGACGTGCGAGGAGCTCCGGCGCGGCGATACATTTTGTTGTGGCCGAGAGCACTCGTGCTGCGATGGTACTGGCTAATACTAACTGGTGTGGAGCTCACTTACGTTGCTGGAGTGGTATGTTGCACGTGAAGGATGTTGCACGTAGACAATGGTGCGTTGCGCAACATACGGAACGCATAACAACATTGAGACTGGTAAAGCGTCATGGCGACTCTGGAGACTGCGCTTGCGAGCCAAGTACAGCGCTATCTGGATGTCTACGTGTATGAAAATGCACGTTTTCTAGCAGAGAGACTTGTGGCTCATGTAAGTAGCGCTTTTTGACGGTTTCTAGTGCACTGTAAGCTGCAATACAGTCTATTTTGTTGGCAACGGTCAAGACTTTTGTGACTCATTTATTGCTGCTACTTTTTTGATAGCGTCCGAGTGAGGAAAACACGCTGCTATTGGCCACGTGCTACTATCGAAACGGTCAAGCAGCTCGAGCAATGGCTGTGCTGTGCGGTGCAACAAGGCCGGAGAATCGCTACTTGCTCGCTTGCTGCTGCTTTCGGCAGGGCCGGTTGGTCGAGGCCGAGAACGCGCTGCTGGGAGGCGAGGACCACCATATTGACGATGTGGAAGCGATTAAAAATGTACCAAAAGGAGCTGCTGGATTGTATCTGCTGGGAAAGATCTGCAGACGTGGAAACAGGAGGCAGCAAGCTATCGCGTGCTTTGTGAAGAGGTGCTGTTTGTTGGCGTTTGCATTTGACTCGATGGCGGTGTTTTCTTGACGCTGACATTTGTTGTTTTCATGTTGATTGGTGCATGTGTGTGGCTGTGCGTGTGTGATGACTAGTTTGGAGATGGATCCGTGCTTGTGGGTGGCATACAAGCAACTTTGTGAACTCGGCGCTAACATAGAGGCTTCTCAGTTTTTCGGTACAGCCAACTGTTTTAATGAAAACTCTGGAAGGGCGGATGATAAGTTTGAACCCAGGCTGGAGTGCCATGATGAGGACTCAGAATCTCGACAGCTTTTTGACGAGGAGAGAGGGTCTCAGAACGATGCTGAGGATCGACCGACTGATGCAATGACGCTAGAAGCACCGAAACTGCGTCCACGTTTTCATCTTCGTACGTCTCAAAGCACAGTGGCATCGACGTTCCGCTCAAGTAGACCTCTGGCTCATAAAACGCCAAATAGGATGAACAATATGCACACGACGGTGGTCATAACAGACGCGCACGTAGGAAAAGGTATCAAAGTCTCCGCGCGACATAGAAAAAGTCGCCGGCGTCCACTGACAGAAACAGACGACAAGCTCCGAGCTAGACTATCATTCTCGGCTGGCAAATTGGATGACTCACCATTGGTACTGAACTACTCTGGTTGCAGGCTGCTTACTACGTTTCTTGATGACTGACTGTTTGGTTTGCTACTATTTATGCAGTTGCAGAAGTCATCGAAATCAGCGTCAGGCCTTCCAGCGTCGTTGTTACCTGCCCAGCATGTTTTCCATGACAAAGCACCAGTAGTTGCTGACTCCCGTCATAGTGGATCCCAAGCTTCTTCGCATCAAGATGATAGTCGGTTTGCGTTGCTACGGCTCCTTAACTCGTTTGGCTCTATTTATCACAAAATAAGTGTGTACATGTGTCAAGAAGCTCTGGAGATGTTAGAGCAGCTTCCAGCTTCCCAGTATGCGTCTGGTTGGGCACAACAGCAAATCGGACGAGCCCATTTCGAAATGGCTGACTATGTGCGAGCACGAGATGTGTTTTGCGCCTTACACAGGGCGGAGCCGCACCGAATGGAAGGCCTCGACTTGTACTCGACGACTTTGTGGCATCTCAAGAAAGACGTCGAGCTTTCTTACGTGGCACAGCAGGCGACCGATTTCGACAAATTATCGTGCGAGTCATGGTGTGCTGCCGGTAATTGTTTCAGCTTGCAGAAAGAACACGTTGTCGCCTTGACTTTCTTCCAGCGGGTAAGTTTGTCCAAGATAGCTGTTTGTTAGCGCTGTTGTCCTCACCATTGGATTCTGCTTGCGGTCTTTTCCATGCCAGGCTATTCAGCTGGACCCGTCGTTCACATACGCGTACACGCTCTCCGGTCACGAGTACGTTGCGAACGAAGATTTTGAAAAGGCGGTGAACTGCTACCGACACGCTATTCGTACCGATCCACGCCACTATAACGCCTGGTATGGTTTGGGCACGATCTACTTTCGGCAAGAGAAGTTCGAGTTTGCCGAGTACCATTTCAAGCGCGCGTTAGAGATCAATCCTCGAAGCTCACTGCTGCATTGCTTTTTGGGTATGGTCCTGCACGCTACGCACCGATATGAAGACGCACTGGCTACGCTTGCCACCGCTGCCCAGCTCCAGCCGCTAAACCCTCAAGCCCGATTTCAACGTGCGAATGTGTTGAGCACCCTCCAGCGATACGAGGAAGCTCTGGTCGAGCTTCAAGTGCTGAAAGACTTTGCGCCGCGTGAACCTTCAGTGCACTTTATGATGGGCAAAGTAGCAAAAAAGCTTGGCCGTATCGAGGAAGCAATGAAGTATTTCACGTTGGCCTTGCATTTCCATCCCAAGGACAACAACCAGATCAAGGTCGCTATTGACAAGATCAACGAGCTGGACGACGAGGACGACGAGGACGACGGCGACCACTCGTAGCGATGTCACCAACCAGATCGGGTGCAACTTGTAGCATCGGATGCAAAGGCCCGCATATAGATGAAAGAATACCAATGATTAGCCAGAGCGAGAGAGGCTCGGCCACACCCTGCAGTCGCCTGTTGGCATTTTCTCGTTAGTTTGCAGGAATATCGCGACAATGGCATCGGAGACCGTGAAAAGTGAAGCTCAATTGCTGTTACATCAACTCACAAGATTCCACGACGCAAGCGAGGCACTGACCCGACTGTTTGAAGGAGACTTGGAGCAGGATGCCAGACGACGCGCCGTGTTCCTGCAGCTGCTGCATTGGCAGAACTCCTTAGCTTCCAGTTGTCTCAAAGATGTGCTGGCCGAATTTGGGACCAGCGACGAGAACGGGGACATTGAGGTGCGCAGTGACATGGAGTTAAGAGTGCTGGGCAAACCCGCGTTGCTGTTTGCCACCTCCATCTACGACGAGGACCTGGCTCTGTTGATCTGGTCAGGCTTCATTCAATTCCACGCGCGTTATCCGGCATTTGATCTGACGCGACAGGTGCTGGACAATTCAGCCGACTCGCTCGGGTACTCAGCTCTCCATTATGCAATCGAAGCGCAGATGGAAACGTTTTTGCAGGCGGTGTGCAAGGAGCTGAAGCCCGAGACGACGATGTCGGTGGTTGGCTACGTCGTGACACAAGACGTGACGTTGCCAGTGAATACTGCTGTCAATATGGGCAAGACCATTGCAAGTGGAGGTTGTTCGCTGCTGCATCTTGCAGCCAAGAAGGGGGAGCTGAAGATGGTCAAGTGGTTTGTCAAATCGCCCATGTGTATGGATCCAAAGACTTTGCGCGACTGGGATGGGAGCTCTGCAGCACGCGTTGCCGCACTCCATGGACATGATGAGGTTGCTGCAGTTCTCGAGGTATTGTTCAGCTGGACCATTCATTCGGACGATTGGCTGGTGGTGGTGGAGTGCTCTGATGATATCGTTGTGCTGTTTGGCTTAGGGTATCACTGGTGAGGCGACATTAAGCACGTCGGAAGTCGAAGAGCTACGATCGAAGCGCGAAATGATTGCGAGAGACCGGTACTTGGCGCACTTAGAGCCTCAGGAATCCATGCTGGAGCCGTCCGTGTTTTCAAATATCTGGAGTCTTGACGAGACTGATCTCGTGCGAAGCGAAGTGAATCACGTGGCAGCCGAGCAGGGTTGGTGTAAGAAGCGCCACACTTCTTACCAGACAACCGACATGTCTTGTCATCAAGTTGCGAGGATAGACTCCTGGGTCCGCTCGACACTGACATGGCGATTGTTTCCTCGGATCATGGAGCGCTATCAATTGCCCGCGTCGAAGCGACTGCGCTTCCGTGATCTCTTCTTCGTCAAATACGAGGCATGCGAAGGCGAACGCTCGGACCTCGCCCTACACCGCGACGGATCCGTTCTGTCGTTCAACATGTTGTTGAACTCGGCCGATGACTTTATCGGAGGTGGCACCCACTTTGACGCCACGAAGCGTACGGTGCACATTACACAAGGAGAGGTCACGGTACACAGCGGAAAAGTGCTCCACGCTGGTGCACCGGTACTATCCGGCGTCCGTCAGATTCTGGTTGGCTTCCTGGATATCACGGACTGGGCGTTCTAGTGCTTTGAGGTCGTATAAATCACCCGCTGCTCTGCCTTTGGTCAGTGGTGCTTCCTCAAGGTCGTAGAGCCAACGACTCACGTCGGGTGAGCCTATGTACCGTATGGGTGGTATCGAAGACGAGCCTTCGTCACCAGTAGAAGTCTATCAACCTGGCTGTTTAGCTGTGTGGACACATTGCATTCCGATAGTCCAAGTCAACAACTTCAACGTCAAGAAGTGCGAGCCGAGACTTCGTATTGATGCGGTCGACACACTTTACTGGCAGCGACTGAATGAACGATGGCAATAGTAGTAGCGCGTCAGTTTCGACTGCAGAGGAGTGGTAAGGCTACTAGAATAGTGACGCACGGGCATGCAATGTAATGTCCTTCGCAGAGACTACAGCAGCAATACTGACTGCACACGGACGTTCGGTCCATTACTAGCAGAGCTGAATGGAGCAACGGAAATATATATTGACTGGCATGAAGCAGGGTATTGCAGCGCCACGTTACTATCTCCATGCAACTTGCCCAATATAGTCAGAAGCCAAGCGAGAGCATCTAACTGCTGCTACATAGCAAGTCACGACTTAAAATGCTGCATCGTATAGCGAGTTGCTCGAGGTCAAGTACGTTTGATGCGCATCAGAGCTACCATCCTCACCGCCAACATACGATACAGATTATGTGGGTACCAAGCGATATATGCATGATATATAGCAAAAGTAGCGTATACAGAATGATATCTCTATACAATGTTTGGTTAGACACGTTTCTAAAAAATGCCATGCGTCACCGATGCTGTATATAAAGAGACATAACACAGCATACATACAGTTTATGAGGCATCAATCCACCGACGTATGACTCTTCATGCTGCTCGACAGGTTCCTATCCCACTTTATCGCAATCATTATCCCGTTCCCCTACACTGCATTAGCTTTTGTACTGCGCCACGAAAGCTGCACTTTAGAATGGCTCAAGACGTCGCAGCTTGCGATGCAGACACGTCCACGACATCCACCGACATGGACGGCAGCTTCTTCTCGTTCCCGTACGATCCCTACTCCATCCAGCTGGACCTGATGCGTCAGATATGGGACACACTCGAGCAACGCCATTGCGGGATTTTCGAGAGTCCGACGGGGACTGGGAAGTCCATTAGTCTCATCTGTGGCGCGCTCACATGGCTCACGAGGCACACGGACGAGTTTGGATTATCATTAACAAATGGTACTACTGCTACTTCAGGTGATGTTGTACCAAGTGTACCAGCATCAAAAAGTGCGGACCCAAGTTGGCTGGACGCCTTTGAGCAACAGGCAGCGGATCGGGTGGCAACCTATCGCCAAGAAATGGCCAAAGAAGCTCTGGCTGAGGTTGAAAAGGTTCGTTTGGAACCGGAAGTGTCGAGGAAGAAGCGCAAGATGCGGATCGCATACAATTACAATGAGCAGAAACGGGGACATCTGAAGAGCAGCAGTCGAGAGACGAAGCAGGAGGACAACGAGCATTTGGTGGACCCTTATGACAGCGATCGAGGAACTCGATGCGTGCAGAACAGTGAGGATAGTGACGAGCGTGGAGAGATGACGTCGAACGAGTTAAAGCAGCAGTTTCGTAGTGAGGGGAGAGTGGAGTTTGGAGTGGTCAAGATCATTTACTGCAGTCGGACACACTCGCAGATCTCGCAGTTTGTTCGCGAGATACGGAAGACTGTGTTTTCCAAATACATTCGAGTCGTGTCGTTAGGTTCGCGCAAGAATTTGTGTACGAACCCGAAAGTTGCAACGATGGCGTCCGATGTAAGGATGACGGACAAGTGCTTGGACATGATGCAGAGCAAGAAGAGCAAGAACGGCAGCAAGATTGGCAAGTGCCCGTTCTACGAAAAAGAGTTGCTCGGCTATTACAAGAACTATGCACTGGTATGATTCTATTCGCCTGCATGATTGCTGTCTCCGTCTGATCACGTTTTGGTGACACGTGTAGGCACATGTGCAAGACATCGAAGACCTTCACACGTTGGGCGAAGACATGTCAATATGTTCGTACTACGGCACGCGCGAAAGCGTCCCACTTGCTCAAATTGTCACGGTGCCATATTCTATGTTACTCAGTAAAGACACTCGGGAGACTCTGGGTATTGTGCTGGACAACAATATTGTGATCTTTGACGAGGGACACAATATTGTCGATGCAATTAACAACACGTATAAGGTGGAGATCACCAGCAAGCAGCTGGTGGTAGCACGAAGAAGTTTGTGGTCGTATTTCACGAAGTATGAAAAGCGCTTTAAGGGCAAGAACGCGTTCTATATTAAACAACTGCTGACAATCTTGGAGTCTGTGACCGCATTTCTTCGCCAGCTGAGCAAGTCTGCTCGAAAGACCGTGTCAGTTGGTGACATAGATGAAGGTGTTACTGGTACACAGATGATGACAATCAACGATTTCCTATTCAGTGCGCGGATCGACCACTTCAACATGTTTAAGATTTTAGAGTATCTGAGTGAAAGTGGGTTGGCCAAGAAGCTTATGGGCTTTGTCGACTCCACGAAAGTGGAGGTTCCAGCTATAATCACGTCGTCAGAAGCGTCTACTGATGATCCTGATGAAGGCTTTGAGAGTCGTCACACATCACCGCTCCGAACGGTCGAAGCTCTGTTGAAGGCCTTGACCAATGCAGGAGAAGACGGCCGGATCCTTGCACAGCCGCATGATGTACGTCGCGTTGGTTTTGGTACAAATCTTACTGGACTGCTTAGCATCGGTCACACGATGATCACCGTTGCTACCATTTGTATGTAGGTGCACAAAGGTATAGAAGGCTTGATCAAGTTTATCCTGCTGAACCCTGTCGTCCACTTTCAAGAAATAGTGAGGAAGGCACGGAGCGTTATTCTTGCTGGAGGGACGATGCAGCCGGTACGTAAAGATACGAACCTCTTTGGTGCCAGCGTCATCATCTCGGTAGTCACCATCCTTCTGCGTGCTTATGTTAGGTGTCGCAAGTGATCGATCAGCTTTTTACGTCAATACCAAGAGAAAATGTCGACTTGTTTTCATGTGGACACGTTATTCCTCCTGAGAATTTACTTGGCTTCAGCCTCGAGTCGGGCCCTACCCAAAAGCACCTCGAATTTACGTTCTCTCGACGCGGCGATTTGGAAGCATTGGACGAGCTCGGGCGCATTCTGCTTAACCTTGCGCGCATTGTGCCAGGTGGGACTGTAGTCTTTTTCCCTTCGTACCGTTTCGAGGAAAGCGCAGTTCGTCGATGGCAGGCTACAAAGCAGTACGAGCAAATTCAAGCGAAGAAGGACGTATTCAGCGAGCCAAAAAAGTCGGCGGAACTTGCTGAGGTACTCAAGCAATATTCAGCAGCGTGCGTGCAAGGCAACCGCGACGGAAGTGGTGCCATGCTGCTGAGTGTCGTTGGGGGTAAAATGTCCGAGGGAATCAATTTCAGTGACGAGTTAGCACGGTGCGTTGTGATGGTGGGCATGCCTTACCCAAACGCTCGGGATCCAGAGATAGTCGAAAAAATGGGGTTCCTGGAGAAGAGGAGCTCGGGAGCTGGGCGACAATTCTACGAGAGTCTCTGCATGAAGGCGATTAACCAATCCATTGGTAACGTGTTATTGTACTTCTCTGCACAATGCTGCTGCTGCTAACTTGTTTTGGTATCTCGAACGTACAGGAAGGTCTATCCGTCATCGAAATGACTTTTCTTCCATTCTGCTGGTCGACAGCCGCTACTCAAGTCAGGCGGTGCGCAATCGCTTACCTGAGTGGATCCAAAAGCGCATTCGACCTCCGGTGCCATTCGGACAGGTATACTCACAGCTCGTGCAATTCTATCGAGCAAAAGAAACAAAAGCGCGGCAACCGTGCAGGCAATATGTTCAATAGACCATCAGTGGATGTTGATCCCGCGCTGTCAAAATATACTACTTTGCAAGCTGTGTTTTGTATTCCGCGTAAACGACTTGCTTGGCAATGCCAAGCACCCGACCAGCTAAAGCTTCGTCATCGTAAGACCATTCCATGTGGACTTCCCACTCGGCAGACACTGCCACTCCTACTGTTCGGAGCTTTAACCAGCGGTCAATCTTTTCGATAGGCACATCGCACATCCACTTGGCCAGACTGACCTCCAGTGATTGCAGAAGTTGATCCACGCTCGCTTGAGGCTGTTGCTCACTCTCTTCCTCTTCTTCTTCATCAGCCGACTCCACAGCTGCTGAGAGGAGAAATGACAATGCTGATGCGGGGCGCTGGCTTTTTTTCTTTACACGAGGAGAAGGCTGGAGCGGCTTTTTCCACGAGTACGAGAACAGGAGCGAGTGTTTCTTCTTTTTCAAACGCCGTGCGCCATTGCTACTCGACAGTAGCATCAGCTTTCGCTTTGATTCCGCGATCAGCATACCCTGGACATCTGAAGGGTTGTTAAACATAGCCTTGTGAATGCGCAAAGGTATGTCTCGATCAGGTTCGATAGGTGTTCGACCTGTGGGATTTATTCCTTTCACCACTACGCTGGTGTCGACAGCCGGATCCATCTTCAGCTCGTTTTGGACGTGCATCTTAACGAATTCAAGGTCATTCTCGGCACTATAATCGAGAATTACCTGCCGTGGCGTGACACGTGATACGAGCTGGACAATGCTCTTGGTATCCACTTCATCACCACAAGGCTGATAGTGTACTCCGCATTCCACATTCACTCCAAGACGCTTGCTGACGCGCTTTCGCTCAGGATCTGCATACAGCAAATAGTTGACTGTACCAGGTGTACAATATTCCGAGAGGACGATCAGGTTCTTCGGATCGCTTGCAACAGCCTTAATAGCACGCAGTGAATCACCCTGAGATATGTTGGCCGGTCCTGTGAACAGCACAAACGGTCCTGGCTGTTGAAGCCGAGCCCAATCAAACACCTGCAGATCAACACCATGCGAAGACTTTCCCCGCAGCAAACTTTGAATGACAGGTGTGCATGTGCGAGACAGCACACGCAGGTACTTGCTTGGATACTCCATCCCTGCGTTCGATATGTAGATAGGGCACCGCCCCGACTTTCCCGCAGCATCCTTCATCTGCTGCCAGTGATCCAGCAAAATCGTAACCAGTTCGTGAAAGTATCCTAGCCGGTAGATTGGAATCACCACTTTGCCCTTCGAGCTGATACACTCCAGAATAACCTTCACAAGCTCCCTCTCCATGGCACATTGCGTCTCCGACACGGTCACTGCAAAGGAGCTGCGACTGATCAATGCACAGGGTTCCAATCGTGGGATCTGTGCTGGCAAAAGCACGCGCCCACCCGTGAAGTTAAAGTCATTGGCATAGAGTACCGTCGTGCCTCCAATCTCCAAGTAAAAAGCACATCCACCCGCCACATGACCCGCGTGAAAAGCCGTAACACTCAAGTGATCATTGATCCTCACACGAGCCTTCAATGCAACTGATTTGGCTTTGTTAAAGGCAGGAGAAATGTCGTGGACGTCGTACAGAGCTGATGAGCTGCTACTTTTGTCCTTCACCTTGCCGTGACATCCAGTCCTAAACAACCCCCACGCACATTGTCAAAAAACCAATACACCTAATCACCACAATATATCATACACTTTCTCTTTCTCGTACCAATACTCTGTGAGAACATGTGAAGCAATCGCTCGTGTACCGTGCGTCATAATGATCACTGGGGACTGTTTCTGGCTCGAGTCTTGAGCGACTGTAGCGCTCGAGGTCACCCAGGATAAACCACACTTTTCCGTAATGTATGGAAGCATATAACAAGCTACAGGACGGTAATCCGGTACTAGAATAGCAGCAAGAGTACTACTCCCTTCACGTCGCATCAGATCTTTCAATTCGCGTCGGTACTGTGTCTTCACAGCGTCTATGTCCTCAGCGTTTGCCTCGTCTACAGAGAAGAAGGACAGGTCTTTTGCTTCGCCACATCCCAAGAGAACAGTCGTGTCCGAGAGCTCGTCCCGTAGACAAAACGCGGCGCCATTCCCCAGTCGTTCCACGGACACGCTCATTCGACAAGTAGTGGAGACGTAAATCTGAGACCTCTGAGTCGACTCAGAAAATAGGACATTTGGTTTTGGCGAGACCTAATTCGAGTACCAAACTGGACTATTTTCAGCAATGACGGCCATGGTGGTTTATTTCTAAAACGTACCTGCTTCAACAAGGCTGGCGAAAAATGCAGATACCTCGTTTCGAGGCACAAACGTCTTGGCCATTGTCCTTCGCGTCTGTACTTCTACTAGCCCTTCCGTTGCAAAACGCTTGCCAACAACGACTCGGTATGGAAACCCAATGAGTTCCGACTCGACTAACTTCGAGCCCGGACTCTCTCGCCAGCGGTCGTCAAGTAGCACGTCGTCTCTTGTTAAACCAGCTGCTGTCGTGCCGGAAGCAAGTTCACCAGCGATTTCCCAGGCAGTCTGGGACACGACATCGCTCGCCTTCTTGCCACCAATGGACATGACGAGAACCTTGTACGGTGCAATTTCCGTGGGCCATACGATACCATAGTCGTCGTGTGAGGCCTCGACTGCTGCAGCAACAAGTCGACTCACGCCAAGACCATAACAGCCCATCTCTAATGCGTACTTCGTGTTCTTGTCATCAGTATACGTTGCACCAAATGGTTCGGAGTACTTCTTTCCAAGATAAAAGACATGACCCACTTCGATACCACGTTTGGCTTCGAGCACCGCAGCACTATCTTTGCAACGTGGACAATAGTCGCCCGCTTGAGCTTGACGAAAGTGGCCCCAAGCAAGGTGAACGTGATCATCATGATCAGACATGGTTTCGGCTGCATCGCAGAGGGCCTTGACAGCTGGACTCATGTGGCCGCCGTGTTTCAGCGAATCGTCCAGAAGCAAATGCAAGTCAGTTGTGTGCAGACGCTTTACCAGCAGCTCCACAATCTTCACTTTGCACTTGATGACGTCACCTTCATCACCGCCAATATACGGTTTTGCTGCTAGCTCATTCATCATGAGATCGTGCCGCACAAAACACAAAGCCATTCGATGCGGTGCGTCGACAGCGACGTTTTCAGCAGCATCAGGATCCGAGTTCTCCTTCCGCTCCAACACTAAATTTAGCGAGAAACCGTTTTCCCCTACAGCATCATGAAGATCTGAGATAGAATTCCACACTTGTGCATCCCCTGCACGAGCCTGTTTGTCAAGCTGCGCAATGATGGCGCCAAGCTCGACCGAGACCTCGTCACTGCAGTCTTTCGTCACGGATTCATCGGATGGCAGCAAGATACCCTCTGCTTTCTCGACATTCGCTGCATAGTCACATAGCGATGACGAGCATGACAAAATCGCGTCTTCACCGACATCGGCCAGGACGTGGAACTCATGCGACAGATTGCCACCAATCGTGCCCGAGTCGGCTTTCACTCGTTTAACAGGCAGCTTCAGTCTCGAGATCAATATCTTGTTATATGCAACCGTCACATCCTGATAAGTCTGCCACGCACTGTCGTACGTAGCATCAAAGGAGTACATGTCCTTCATCACAAACTCTCGCGCTCTCAAAAGGCCGAACCTTGGCCGTATTTCATCACGAAATTTACGACCAATCTGGTACAGCCGCAACGAACAATCCGTAGCACCTGCAGCATTGTAGTTTGCTGCAACAAGACTGGTCATGCTCTCCTCATGTGTAGGCCCCAGCACCAACAAATCGTCACGTCGGTCCTCCAACGTCATGAGCTCCGGACCACGACCTTGCCAGCGTCCCGACTGCTTCCACAACTCACAAGGCGTAAGCACTGTCAAATCCACACGATTCCCGCCAATATTGGCCATCTCTTCATCTATTATTGTCTCTAATTTGGCCATAACACGGTGTCCAAGAGGCAAAAGTGCATAGAGTCCATGGCCACTCTTGCGCACGAAACCAGCGCGCACCAGGAGCTGGTGACTGGGAACCGCTGCGTCTGAAGGCGCGTGCTTTTCCGTTGGAGCCCATAGTAGAGAGCGCAAGGCACATGGATTCGAGTAGGTAGAAACGCGACGCTTTATAGACGCGAATGAACTGTGATGCGGACGAATCGACCACATTTTATAATCCGTGCAAAAGTGACAAGGACGACTTGATAATTGGTGTGGTCGACACAATGGAGCCGAAAAGTGTACACAACCAAGTGCACAGCAGGGACATGTGGTTATTGATTGAACATGGGACATAAAAGGACTCGTCGAGTGTGGAAAAGGAAGTGAGCGTCGCGTTCTTTCGACGTGCCGCGCACGCTTGAAGTGGCCGCAGCTCATGTGCAACGAGGGGTTTCCATCTGCTTTTGCTCCCTCTCTCTTTTTCTCTCTTTACTTGGACAGACAGTAGCAAATGGAGTTGAAAAAGGTCATGACGATACAATTTACAAGTCAAGGACAGCGGGTTTAATCGGGACATCGAAAAATCAAGGCATGATCGCACGCACAGGGGCTGTCCCGATTCTTCGCTCGAGATCGTCAGAAGGCCGGTCTTAGATGACTTTCATGCCCATACGCGTTCCCCCAATGCGTCAGAGCTGCTTGCACGGACAACAACGGCACATTTCTCACGGTCTCACTTCAAACGAAGAGCGCAGCACTGAGATCTCGACAAGCACCGTGTCGACACAAAAAGACCGCTCAAACCTGGCAGTAATGCCACTGTCACAAAACCTTCAACCCAAAGGATCACTACAACAAAAATCGAACACTGCCACAGCAGAGGAATAGTCTCACCATCTGGAGAGTGGCCGTCACGTCGTGAAATTAAAGCACTCGACATGCCAGCAGTTAGTTCGTGAGTTACATATTCCATGTAACTACGAAACGGTCGCTGGAACGTTAAGCGAGCCGCGACCACGCAAAGTAAGCGGGAATGAATAAACACACATACAAATATCCAGTACTCTTCTCCTTTTTTCGTCAATGCTCTAGAAAAAAACTTACCCATTGAAAAAAACATACCCATTATAGTCACCTGCACTGCGTTCTTTTTCATCTGATTATCTGCGCTCCTGACTTATGTCGCAACGCCCTTCGCCAGTCCTTTCCACAACTTGCTATATTCCCATTTAAACATGCCCACAATAACTCGATGATCGAGTGCGCTTTTCTGCGCCAGAAACAGCTGCTCCGGCTCACTCAACGCTTCACCAGAAGGAGAAGAAGAAAGAAAAAAACGTCCTCTTTTCCGCCGTCATGGCTTCAGCTTGGCACGCGCCTCGAAGACGTCCAGGCACGTCACTTGATCCGTACGACCCCTCGTCGCCGCCACCGCTGCTGGAAGAAGTGGCGGCTCTGAAGCCATCGAAGCGCGCGTCGCTCTTTTCACGTCATTGGAGTCCACGCAACACGAGTCCGACGTTGCAGTCGCAGGTGGAACTCGAAGTCGAAGCGTTCACGGAACAGTACGAGCGTGAGAAACGCCGGAGCCTCTTGGCGTTCATGTTGGGGCCCAATAGTGCGTTACGGACGCTGCGGTCCGTGTCGGATGCTAGTCCGCCTGCCTCGACGACGCTTGTCCAGCGGGAGAATGCGTTCCGATTGGTCCGGCATGGCTCCGATCCCATGCTGAACGACGCGTTCTATGCTACGCAAGTGCAAGTGGGGAACTTTGTCAAAATGGGCTGGCTCACGAAACAAGGCCATTTGTGGAAGAGCTGGAAAACACGCTTCTTTGTGCTCTTTGCGGACGGCACGTTTGCGTACTACAAGAACAAAGGACGGAAGAAGATTAAAGGATGCATGCAATTGAACGACGGAGTCGTGTCCGTGCAACATGTGGACATTCGCGTGGCCGAGAAGGCCTATGCGTTCCAGATTGAAAAAGGCTTTTATAAGCTCTTGTGTTACTGCTGCAGTCAATTTGAAGCCGAGATATGGGTCGCTGCATTGCGGTCGGTGCGACGAGTGGCACCGCCGTGCTACGAGATGGATTTGACGTCTACGGAGGAGAAAGCAGGGTCAAATGCCGTGGCGAGACACTTGAACAAGATCTTTGTCACGGATGAGCAAATTGCTATGCGTTTAATTGAGTTTAAGGACCATGAAAACGACCACTCGTATGCGGCGATTCACAACTTTATTGTCGAGCTGGACGACGCGATCATTGATTGCCATCATTTGGAGCTGTATCGGGACCCGGAGATTATTTTGTTACCAGGTAACGAGCTAGTGCGGCTCATTCGTCGACATGTGGAGGACCGCGTTTTCGTTCCGTTGTATGCCGAGGCGTACGCAAGCTTGGAGAGTTGTAAAGTGAAGTCAAGACGTAGAAACGTGGAACAGAACCGCAAAGTGCTGAAGCAAAAAGTGCAGGCGGATTTTGGCATTTCAAAAGATCTGTCAGTTTGCAATTGGGGCCATGCTATTAGTGCCATCAATCTTCTTGAGTGCGTGTCGCTTCCAACGCACAAGTTTGAGGTTGTTTTGTCTGCTGGAAAAGCCATTGCAAAATCGATTGTTAAGTACAACGACGAGCATTTTGAAGTATCCGATGAGGTACTGACGGCGATTTTCCGGTACGTCGTTACGATGTCATCGCTGAGTGATCTGCCTATACTTCGGGTGCTGCTGAAGCATGGATACCAACAACACCCGGCATGTCAGAACAAGGCGAACATCGTTAGGGCTTTCCTCGATGCAGCTAAGTGGGTGGAGCGTTTTGAACCTGGCGATGAAAGCTATCAGTTTGACTCACTGGGACTTGCTGGATCTCGAGTCTCGGTATCCATTTCGACCAACGATATTGGTATTCAGTTCACAACAGATGGCAACGGTCGAGGGGCCATTGTATACAGTGTTCGAAAGCTGTCTCAAGCAGCACTGAGCACTTCGATTGTGCCTGGGCTGTCGTTGATTGCAATCAACCACGAGCCAGTGATCGGGATGCCTTTTGACAAGATCATTCAGCAAGTACGCACTGCAGCTCTGCCAAAGCAGCTCACGTTCATGACAGAGTTTTACTACTACCAATTGCTTTCGCTGGACTCCGACATGTTTCGATATCTCATGTGTCTCGCAGGTCGTCGGGGAGATTTGGACTCGGCTGTATGGCTACAGTCACCGAGTATGGAGCTTAATTCGCTGTGTTCCTGGGAAAAGTCTAGAGGAAAGCAGGTTTTCGGATTTGTTCCGGCATCGGGAAAGGGGTCTCCTCTTCATGCTGCTGTTCACAATGGACAGCTAAGTATGGTCAACTATCTTGTTTCAAAAGGTGCTGATGTCAATTTGTGCGATTATAAAGGAAGAAGGCCACTGCATGTCGTGAAACAGTCGGTGGAACTGGCGCTGATTATTGAGAGCCTCATTGATGCAGGGGCTGACATCGACGCGACAGATAAACATGGACTTACTCCGTTGATGTCCATGTGCATAAGAGCGTCGCTCGAAGGATCTGCAACGCTGCTAGCTCTAGGAGCCAGCGTGCATTGTGTGGCGTGGTCGAGTGGGTTTTCGGCACTAGAGTTTGCGGTGGAGAGTCAATGCACAGAGCTGGTGAACTTGTGCTTGTCGAAGGGAGCAAATCCGAATGCTTCCACACTGGATGGAAGTACGAGTCTACATTTAGCTGCCGCTCTCTCGCGCACTGATATCATCATCAGGTTACTACAGAGTGGTGCGAATCCCTATGCTCGAAACCGGTATGGCCAGACTCCAGCAGCAGTGCTGCTTGCACCAGGTCTTGATGATAATGGCGTCACCCGAGCCATGTGCCTTGCGGCTCTAGCACACGACGGGTACCATCTTATCGAACGCGATCTCCCTAGTCTTCAGAATTCCGACCAAATAAGCGCATTGCAAAGCTCAAGAGAGGTCGATTGGTCACTAAAAGTAAGCTTGATGAATTGTCCAGGCGGCGACGTCGATATCGACAGCTTGGATTGTTCTCCTGTTGATCACTGCCGGACGAATCAGGCCGAAGGATGTATGGGATCGCAATTGCCCGACGACATGCGGAAGATTACGGAAAAGAACAATCTCGTGTCTCGATCCGTGCAGTCAAAATCCGTTAACAACATGGTCCGTGATTTGGTGTCAGGGACAGAAGTAGACTTGGTCGATTCTGTGGCATTTGTACTATTTCTCGATAGTTTTTCAAGTCTGAATAAAGTGATGGAACTGTTGAGTGACTACGTCCGCGACGGTGTCAAGAGTAAGACTTTTTCTGTGATACGGGATAGTATCTTCTGCTCTGGAAAGCTAATTGGTGTGTATCTATTTGTCTAGGTCACGGGCTTGTCCGACTTTTCATTTTGCTGTTGCTGTTTAGGCTGTCAGAAAATAAGGAAGCTGATGATGTTTGGAGCCGTTTCTCCAGTCTCTTTCGTCATGACGTCGACGTCTGGAAGGAGAAACTAGTCCCTTTGATTAGGGAGTACTTCTCACTTTACAGAGCATATTTTTATCTTCAAGGGGCCGGAAATTATGCTGTGAACTACGAAACAATTCCCGAAATGATGATTAAGACATACGGACCAGTTTCGGGCGCCCGACCTGTAGATCGCGGGTCTTTTCCGGGGCACTTGCACCGGTAAAAGCCACGACAGCAAAAAGCTGTTTTATCCTGTACTTTCGTATGCTACGTTTGAACTGTCTCATTTTCCCTTTCTTATGCAGGTACATTGACGCAGAGCGGTGGTCAGTGCAGTGCACACTTTTAACACATGCAGTCTTTTGCAAGATCCCAGGTACTTCACTTGTACATGTGCATTGCGGTTTCTACGTGATCATAACGATCGATCTACGCAGTGCAAGATCTGATTTGCACCGGTCCTAAGATTGAACATTCCGTTGAGTTTACAGCCACCAAGCAGTGGTTCCAACACGTACGTCCCGCTTCGACTTGATCTAGTGCTGATATGCAGGACTAATCTACATATCCTGTTCTAATCTGATGTGCCATAGCTGTCTGCATATGTGATCAACGCTGTTTTGGTGCAAGACACCCCTGCCGAACGCGCTGAAGTGATTTCGTTCTACCTCAAGGTAAACTAGTTGATCCCTTCTACATCATGGATTTCGTGCGTGTTGTTCAGGTTCATGCTTTTTTGTCAGGCTGCCAATTGCTGCATGTCATTACACAACTACGATACGTTGGCTTCGATTTTATACGCCTTGCAGTCTACAGCAGTACAGCGTCTTCGGAAAACAATCGACTGTGTACGTGCGATAAAAAAACTGCGGTTTGCTACGGTGCTGCGAGTCGTTATAGCTTGACATCACATTTTATTTGATATTCGTGTACATGCGTTGCAGCTGAGCGTCCACGCGAAGAAGATGATGAACGAAATGCAACTGCTATCGGACAAGGGTTGTCGTGAGATGAATCAGCTTATGAGAAACGCAGCTAACCCATGTATGCCTTACATCGGGTTGTACCTCCAGGTAAGATATGCAGTGCAGCGCATAGCTCGGTGGAGAATCGGGATCTGGCTGATACTAGTGGTTTGTTCAGGGCTTTGTCGGACTGAACGAGTTGCCTACTTTTGGCAACGATGGTTTGGTGAATGGGACCCGGTTGCGACGAATGGGTGAATTGGCAATGGAAATCCTGCACCGCCAATCGGTTGCTTACGCGCTTCCGAACGATGAAAGGATTGATGTACGATACTTATCAGCACACACTACGTCATTATGATTGAGTCCTTACCTCTCTTGTTGACTGCATTGCAGGTATTACTGCATGTCTCAATGCCGTATGCTTCCGAGGAGTCCCGGTATACCAGGTCCCTGGAGCTAGAGCCGCGCGAAGCCGGTGCGAAACCGCTAAGCGATTGTGGCTCGTGCATTGTTATCGATGATGATCTGGACCTTGCCAGCGAGGTCCGTGTTTCCATTGGTAGTGATGGAACATTTGGGTTCCGGCAGTGGATTCGTAAGCAGCAAGTGGTCCATCGAAATCGCTCGCGCTCATCGGTAATCGCATTATATGAGTGGGTCTAGCGGTGTTGTGGCTCTCATTATTGACTTGCAGCTCTTTGGAGGCAAATGCTTTTATCTATTGGCTGTGGATGTTTACATGCCAGCATCAACACTATCTGTTTGCTTATTGAGCTGTGAGCGTGGTGCTTTTCCGATGCCACCCGTTGCGTGCTGACCTAAGACTCTTTGATGGCCTTGTTGCAATGTAACAAGTTGGTAACTGATGTGGTTTAAACAAGTGGTACACTCTTTACTTCTCAGTGTTGACCTTATTAAGCTGCCAAAGCGTCGCTATATCGGATTCTATCACTAGCAGTACATGTAGATGGCGGTAAAGGACCATATTTTTGTTTCCATTCTGTTTCTCTTCACAGACATCTTGTACTACTTGTCTTTTGTCACACGTTGGCGTGACAAAAGCCTCATCTCTTGTCTCCTTTTCATAGTGGTGATGTCCACTTGACTCTTGTCAGTGAATTGAAGGTCTTAAACACGGAGGATCATTTACAATTGCCCTTGTCACTGACAGTCTTTTGTGGTTTCCTGGATCCATAAAACCAGAAATAGCGACAGACGCGTCGATAAAACGTTTAGCGGTCACAGGATGTCTGATAGAACAAGTGAATGTTACTTTGGCTTACACTTTTGCTTGCGCATTTATAAACCTTCTTTGTAAAGCTACTTTATCCAACCACGATTGAATACAGACAGATGTAATCAACCACATGTGTCACGTCGATAGCGTATACGCTAAGACGCGAATATCCTACGAGAAGGATGCAATACAGTGGCCTTGGAATGCAAGACAGGATACCTCACGCGTACACTGGAGTAGACTTTTGATCTGTCTGATTGCTCTGCTCAAGCTCGAGACGACGTTGACCCGAACAGTGCAAACACCTGCTGCGTAAGTAACTGCACTACAGACCACGAACATCCAGCACACCACCCTTGAAGCGTCCCTTGGTAGCCTGCAAACCAAAATCGGTTTTTCTTCCCTTCTGCTGGACTTTTGCCTTGCCGCTTGATCTCCGCTTCCCCGTTAGCACGTCGGACTCCTTCATCTGCACATCCAGCAAACACCAAGAATTCATCAGCCGTTTGGACCACCGCATAAAATTTAACAAGGTGGGAATATGCACGTACCAAGTCCTCACGGCGCTGCTTCCGAGCTGCACCTTTTGTCTTCATTCCAATGAGCACTTTGTACGGCACTTTCCGGTTACCGACAGCTTTGCCACCAAGAGCTTGGACCTTTTCCTCCTCGTGCTTCTTCTTCTCTTTGCCTTTCAAATTCGAAGTAGCTGGACCACACAATCAACGCAACAATCAAAAGAATACCCGTCGTTAATCACTACAACTGCACCAAACTACTCCGGACATAAGCAATAACCACTCACTGAACTCCAGCACCGACTCAAAAGTGTCATCAAATTCTTTGCGAATCTCTTGCCGCAGCGTCAGCTCCACTTCCTCGTCCTTAGTTTGGCTTTTGCTCTACCCCCACGACACAAAGAACAGTTAAAAAATCACTAAAGCCAGCGAAAAAATAATACAGAAAAGCGCTTTCCAGTACGAACCGTGTTAAAGCGCGGCTTGCGCTCCTTCCATGTCTCGGTAGGGCAGTCGAAGACCTGCACTTTTCGCTTCTCACCGCTCGCCACGGGAAACTGGAAGGTCATTTCAGAAAAATGAAATGGCTACGCTCTTTTCAGCACCACAAAAATTGGTGTATAACACTCTAAAACATGTGACGCGCGCAGGCACTTCACAAATATAGTGGTAGAATCAGTTTGATGGTCAAAGTCGTAATCAAATTTCGTCCTGCCATCGGAAGGTTGTCGCTGGGTAAGTTGAATCTCAGATATGCAACCTAGGACGGTAAGGAGTGGTCTTGTCAACTTGTTTGTAAGGACTTGGGACGTCTCGGTATCTGTAATTGACGTACCATTCGTGCCGAACGAGTGGGACTGGGTGGCTGTAACCATACGCGTTGTGCTTTATACGCTTATCATATTTTATTATATGAGTTCTATTTACAAGTACAGCCGACTCCCGTCGCGGCAGTTTTGTCCTGAATGAAGTCAGTGATGCCATACCGCCAACTCTAAACAAGGAGGCTGGCCTTTTGTGCCTACCTTGAGAAGAAGCCAGTATCACAAAGGAGGACTACGCCTTGAAAAACGCTCTTCCATAGCACATTTGAAAGCTCGTGGCGAATTTCAGTGCTTTGAGACGATTGATTGACTGAGTCCAGATCCTGGACGTCGTGTTTTACAGGCCTTGTCCCTGGACCAAGTTGCTGCTGGCTGCTAAGCGTGATGTCTCCACTATCGTCGTCGACTGACTGAGCTCGTCCTCTGCGTTATTTAGCATCATTGCATCTGCCATCAGACCTGCTACCATGATCCGAAGCGATACCGCTACCAGTGATTGATTCATTAACGCCAAAGTCATCTTTGTCACCAATCTTAGTCTCCTGGTGGAAGTCGTAAAAGCCTCGGCTTTCTATCACGCGACTACCTTCAAGACAATTCGTAGGACAATAATTGACAGCTGATGTCAAGGGAGAAGCAGTCCGCGGTGCCGGTCCGTTGTTGGTGTGATTCAACGAATTGGGACATAGCGGGACAAAGACGCTTTCGCCAACCAGAGACTGGTCCATCTCGTTATCGTCGTTTTCGATTGTCACCGCCGAAGTTGGGCGGTTTTGTGACAATTGCTGGAAGTCTGGTGAGTACACAAAGTCGTTGGTCATTCGTTTGTTAGGTGTAGGCGCTACAAAATCTGCCATGGACATTGGGCTTGGCGAATTTCTTCGTCTCTCTTGCACAGCTGGCTGAGGATGCTCGCCGTGCATACTTAGATCGCTGAGGCCCTGGCGAATCTGACTCAGTCGCGAGTACACCTTCGTTCCAGACATGCGGCCTTGATGGTTCGGAAGATCGAAACTCCCGCACACATCGTCCTGAGCAGGCGACAATCGATGCTGCTTCGCCAGCTCCTGGTACTGCCGCCGTTGTTGGCTCTGCTGCCGAGCTTGCTGCGCCAGACACGTATGAAGATCAGCCTGATGCTGCTCATTCAGCACCCTTTGCGCATCCACCAGACTAGCCATTTTTTCGTTCTCAAGTTGTAATAGCGCACGCTGCACGCGCAACTCGTCTTTTTCACGTCGTACGTCATCCCGATCTCGTCGAAGTTCTTCGCGTTCACGACGAATCTCCATAAGCAGCGAGCGGTACTCATCAATTATGCGCCTTTGCCCTATCACGGGCTGCTGTAAGTTCGGCGTATTATCATCACCACATTGAAACTGTCTGTCACCCGTTCTAGTGCGTTCGCTACGATCGAATGGATCGCGGTACTCATCGTTCCCACTTCTTCGTTCATCTCCTCGCGGCAATTGCATTCGCGAGGTAGTATGAGAAGGCAAATGACCTGCTGCAGCATCTGCACTTCCACCCGGCTGAAGTCTGTGACGATCCAACAGCACATAGTCATCCTCTCGTTGACCACGGTCAGGTTCCCTGTTGTAAGTACTTAACCGAGCGTCGGTCAGCTGTCGTTTCACTGTCACAACATCGGGCGGTGACGGTAATGCATGATGCAAAGGTCCGGCCCGGGTATCACGTGCCTCTACAGGTACACACTGACCTCGTTTTACCTGCTGCTGCTGCTTTTGCTCCTCAACGCAGCGCACATCTTTCTTCACCTCGTCTTCCTCCCTTTGTCTCCTCGCTTCCTCTTCCTCCTGCTTCAACCTCTTCTTCTCCCGCACTTGCTCGTCCAAGATCTGTTTCCACTGCATCTGCTGCGCACGTCCCCGCAGCCTCTCGCTCGCTTCGCGCTCGTCAATGACTCGGAACCGCGGGTGCGACAGCGCTGCAGTAGTCACTTCCCCCGTATTCACACCTCGATCCTGTCTTTTCTCATCACAAAAACCATCACTCTGAGCCAGCGAAGGTGATGCCGCAGTCACTGGCAGGTCCGAGTGACCACCTTCAACTAGCCACTTGGACGGCGCGCGCTCGCTTGGCGCGAGTTGGCGCTCCAGTTCCTCCTCCTCCTTTTGCTGCTGCTGGTGATGCGAGCGGCGCAGCTCAATCTGGTGGTCCAGCGCTCGAGCGTACGCTTCCCGTCGACGTCGGACCTCGCGCAGGTCCAGGAGCTCCGTGTCGGACGTCCACATTCGCAATTATTGCACTGGATACGCACGTTAATTGGTCGAGCAGATCGCGAGGTTTTTTTCCGCCTCGATCAAAAACTATGACAGCTATCCTTATGTTGACCCATTTTTCTTTACCTATTTGTTTTCCTTCATGTCGATTAGAAAAAATAAATGCCTATTTTGCAGCACCTCAATGCGATCTCGTCACTAGAATTTCAACGACGTGCCAAAGAGACACGAGTCAGCGTATTCTCGCCGCAAATCCGCGACGACTTTCTCCATTTGGAGCTTGGATTCGCGACACTCTGACTCGAGGAGCTGGAAGCGGAGCGAGACTTCGCGCCGGAATTGACGCAGTCGTTCTCGCTCCCTGTTGGCTCCATCACGTCGCGGTCGACAGCTTTGACTGCAGCTGCTGCAACTGCTACAGCGTCGAACCAGTCGCTTGTCCTTGCAACTGCTGTCGTCACTATCACTACAGCCTGAGCTATAGGTGCTCTCACAGTCACAATCACAATCACGGTCTCGACTCTCATTTCGAGGTCCTCCTCGAAGCATCTTTGTCACATAAAGTCGCTCCTTCCGGCGTCTCTTGCGCTGCTCCAGTGTCCGTAAAAGCGCCGCATACTCTCGCTGGAGACTGCCCAGTCGCTGTTGACCGCATCGGAACGTCTTCTCCTCGCTATCCAGCCACTGTTTCTTGCGTTCTGAATCTTCATACAGCGCTGCCAACGTCTTGTTCACGTCACTATCGGACCTGCCACCCGTGTATTCTTCATCTTGAGTCAAACGCAGCGCGTGGGTCGCGCGGTTGTCACTTGTGCGCGTGTCTCCACTGCTCGCTGTTTGTTCTTCATGTGTCTGCAGTCGGACGACGATGGACTTTTCAGTGGTGTGTGAGATACTGCAGAGCGGGGTCAGCTTGACCGTTTGCGATGAGAACCACGTACTGTGGTCGTGCGAAGCCATTCCGTCGTGGCTGCTCATTGCGATAAAATAAATACCTTCCCGTAAATAACGGTTCGTGATAAAGGGTGGGTTGGTTTTATTTACTTTGGGAGGGAAGAGAGAAATCGTGTCGCTGATGCGCGACAGCTTCTCACATTAATACGGCACGGCCTGACATCGAATGGCTGATCGGGTCTGTAGCTTTCGTAGAAAAAATGACTGCTGTATTATATTGCTTGGTACCCGGAAGAATAGGACGGTCAATAGGGATTCGCAACATCGTTGCAAATGAAATGCGTCACGAGCTGTGCATCACAGCGACAGAGTGTGCACCTCCGGCAGATACTTGGACGACAGGAATTGGACCAAGCTCTAGCTGTGTGGGAACTGACATCGCTTTCATGTCTGTCAAGCCGAGTCGGCCATGGCTGCAACAACACACAATGACGCAGTGAGTTTGTTGGTCAGTTTTGTGTACGAAGGCAATTAGGAACGCACTCTGCTCGTCCAGCAACGTAGATGTTGCCGTCACTCGTAACAAATAAGGTGTGTGAGCCACCGCACGCAGCCTGAATCACTTTTGTGCCTTGAAGGGCCTTCACCTATGTACAAAGTGAACACTCGAAAGGTTAGCAAACATCGCTTCTTATGATCCATCATGCTATGACGTGATTACCAAATGGGGCTGCAATCGACTCTTTGCGTCGCCGAGACCCAGTCGACCGTATTCACCTCGTCCGAAGGCGTAGCAGTCTCCTGACTTCGCCACCACCACTGTGTGCCAGCCGCCGCAAGATACTTGCCTGTAGACACCATGATATCTATTACATAAAACTGAACAACACAAGAGCGCACATACAAGCGACGTACAGTGCTGGAATGTTGTCGAAAAACTCGACGCGCTTCGGTGTCTGCTGGTCAGAAGTCTGTCCAATGCCAAGCATGCCGTAGTCCTCTTTCCCCCAAATATAAACGTGTCCCTGTTCAGTCACAGCAGCCGAGTGGAACGCCCCACATGTGACCTGTGTGACCTTCTCACGATTGAATCCGTTCAGCAAATGCGGACGGCTAACCCCCATAAGACCGTCATCGTCTGCATCGTTCAGCCACGCTGAACCAATACCCAGCTGACCGCTGTCCCCTCGTCCCCAGACGAACACACGTCCCAGGTTGGTCAGTGCAGCCGTATGCGTTCCTCCACAACTGACTTTTACAACGTGTTCGCCATCTTCACTCTCTGGCAGAGAGCACTTGACTGGCAGGGACTCATGCGACGCGTCGAACTCTTTCGGCAGACCCAGCTGACCCCAGTGCGTCTCGCCCCACATGTACAGCGTACCATCAGTGGTCACTGCAGCAGAATGACAACCCCCACAGGAGATGTAATTAACCGTGAGGCGATTTTCCTCGAAAAAGACGATTTTCCGAGGCACGTTCATGCACTTGAGGTCTCCGTGGCCCAATTGGCCCATCTACATAACAGGAAACCATACACAAACAAGTGATGTAAGTTACACCAACAACAGCAATAGCGGTCCATTTTCATTGGTACGAACCGATCCCCATCCCCACGAGTACACGGCCCCATTGGCAGTAAGCGCCATCGTATGACGAGAGCCGCAAGAGACGGCAGCGATGTCCTCATCGCGCAAACTGTCGAGTTGCTGGGGAAGGTTGGAAGCCGAGACGTCGTCAATGGCCAGAGTCTGTCGGCGCTTGGCGCCCGTGCCCAGCTGTCCGTCGTCATTGCAGCCGAAAGCCACTATATGGCACTCCATTGGACTCATGGCGTACAGCACAAATATGTTTGTAATATGTTGAAGCAGGCTGTTCTCTTAGAAACGCGATTTTTCCGGATCGATAAGCAAAATGTTAATGTAATGTATTAACTGTGGGAGTTATCGTACAAATGTAACGAAATGTTGCGAGACAAAAAAGAAGGCGCAGGGGCAGTGAGGCCGGGCTGTGAACCTTTTAGACCCGTTTTCAGCTGTCAAGAGTCGATCCAGCCAAAGAGATTATGATAGGATTGAGATGCTGACAATCGAAGTAGAAGGTTTGCATTTACTTATCTGCCATGTTTAAATGGGTGAGTATTGTAGTAAAAGGATCCTGCCATCACGTTTTGCCTACCTCCTGGCCGCACGGTCCTGCTCACTTGCGTACTCCAAACTGCTCTTAATACGTGAGTTTCCCAAGCACTCCTTCGTGTTGAATATCGACGGTTTCGCATGAGCAGAGGCGCTGCACAGAGAGCCAGTGAGTGTCGACGTCTTGATGCATGAAGGAGAAAAGGTGGAAAGACGCACTGTTTGGTTGCGACGTTACGTGTGCGTCCTTTGTGATCAGCGTGAAGCGGCATGTGAAGAAGCGGCGTGGGCAGCAACGGCTGCTAACGGACGACACGCGGCAAGCGCAGTAGGTAAGGAAGTTAGTGCGAGCGATAGCGAGGTCAATCAGGAGCACACTTTCAATCTCAGTTCCCATTCTACCATCTACTGCGCAAGTCCTCGGAATTTAACGCTTTGGTTATGTTAGCTCTTACACTTTGCCTGCTGTAATCGGATACTAAAAGGAGTGTCGTCGGGGTCCTTACCCTGTGCAACGTTCAGACCAGCATCAGTCCAATATAGTGTCTTTAATCCCCTCCACGGACTTTTAAGACCAATTCAAAATCCTTAAAAATGTGTGAAACCACTAAAGTCTCAATGGTACCACGCGGGAACCCTGGTACCACTGAGATGTAGCCTCTCGAAGAAGCATGAACCCCCGACATCGAATAGTCGGGGGCCCTGAACTGGATGGCCCCTAGAGTATCTTATTAATAGCGGCCATCCGTGAGGGGATGTGTAGGTCCCGACCGAAGGGACATTCTTTGCTCGTTATTTCCATTAAATGACTGTAATGTACCTGACAAAAAATAATAAGGGGTGTCGTCAGCCTCCTCTCATATCATTTCAAGTCCAGGTGCTAATTCCCTTTCAATACTTCCCTCTGATGTGGTACCATCGAATGCCATCCTGCCCCTCTCTGATTCTACCTCTACCCGCTACGCAGATTTACTGCGTCCATGGTATTGATTGGGTCTGCAAGCTGGGACTCTGACCGCACGTACTAGGTCGCTATGATCCCACTCAGTGTGTAGTCGCGCATAGATCTGAGATGCGTATCAATGTAATTTAAATTGATGGACGAAGCTCTATGTCCAGCTTCTTGAGTGTGGCTTGGTTTCGATTGAGCGCAGCGTCACTATCAGTCCGGATGCCATCCTGGTCTTGCAGAGTATTTCGGATGCCAATGCTCTAATGCGGCGACATACTGTATTTCCGTGGTGGAACCGAACGCTGACTTTTTGCCGTCCATCCACTGTGATTGCGAGCTTTCTTCACCAATCTGCAACTTCCAGTCTGCCTTGTCTACAGCAAAGACCGCGTTGGGTAGGAATCCAAGTTCAGTGACTTCTGCGCGCTATCTGTGGGCATCATGCGAATTTTGAAAGCACGGATCATTTCCAGCACCGCGCAATGTGCTTAGTGTACCTGTGTAACGGGTTCAAACCGTCACTCGAGAGTTTCCGTAAAACGACACGAAAAGGTCTGAGAAAGGTCCCAAGTGCGGTATGCACTTGAGACCTACTCTGTGTCCAGCGATGTTAATTAACTGTTCACCTTGCATAAGCAACGTTCACTGTCATATTGATCGATAAATGACCTTATTCGACCTTAAGTTACCGAAAGAGACCAGGGGATATATCTGAAATTACGGAACAAAAAACCATGCTAAATACCTCTTAGCCGGACGTCTGGATACTGCATCGCCGACAGCGCCTACGATATTCACATATGTTCGGCCAATGCTCAGCATTATTTGACACAGCAGCTGTGGGGACGTAAAATGGACTCCAAAATATTTGTGTGATGGTGTCAACGATCTCGAGGTGATTTAAAAACGAAGGCACTTGACGCTACAAAAAGGACTAGATAATAATATTGCAGTAAGGCAAATAATTGGGGATGCAAGTGGCATTGCAAGCGCTGATAGGCGATAAAAAGATGGAGGCGAAGCAAGGATCTGCTGCAGGAATATTTCTGTGTCGTCAAAATAAAGGTACCGAAAGGTGGGAACGTTGCCATTCATGGGATTATGATACGATTAGATAAGAGTTGGTGTCGTCAGGTTTGACTAAACTTTGAGGTCGGTAAATGTCCGTAGAGATTTGACGACGTCGAGGAAGGTCATTTTTTCATGTTTTTGTAGTTTTGGAACCGTTGTGCGCTGAATTCAAAACCCGTGATGACGCCAGATCGCCTACACATGTGTAGATAAAATACATGTGGGTACATGTGCATCACTGGGTATAGAGGTCACAAGACCACAGATTGCATCAGATCGTGGTGCTGCTGCGATTTTAACCCGCGTCGACGAGATAGAAGAGCAAACGGTTCTTTTTCAGTCACTCTCGAATTAATATTGTGATCCGCAACCGTCTCCTCTCTCTCGACAATCTAATATGTAGAGTTGATGGTGTGGTAGAATTAAAACGAGGGCATATCAGGACATAACTATGACGCGATGGGAAACGATTTTATTTATACTAATAACCAGACAGTGTTGTAGAACACAGCTGATTCCGTAATTATTTATGTATTTTTCCTGTGTCAGTTACGTTTCTTGGTTTATATGTCCATAAATCCTGCCACTTAAACCTTGAAGCTGACAGCACCATATATATGACCACCTTTAAGCTAACTTACAGCAGAAGGTACTTCATAGTTAGTTAATTATTCATACTTTACCATAATGAACATGGTCATTATTATCGATACCATCAAACAATACGAAACTACAATCTAGCAAAAAATACGAAACTATAATCTTGTTTTCCCGGATCTCTTTGCATCATCTGCGCTGCTCCCGCTGCCATCATTATCACAAACAAAAATTCAAATATCAGAATGTTCAATCTACTCCCAAAGAGATGCACTTTCAGCGAGAAAGTATACTTTGTCGACCACGATGGCCACATCATAGTCACGAGTTGTAATGACATGATCGAGCTCATTGTGATTTTACTATGCCCGTACGACGATATAATTAACAGTGCATATTTTAAGAGCCCTGTCCCCGAGCTTTTTTATCATATATGGTCTCGTTACTATACCCATCAGAATGCTAGTGCCCATATTCCGGCCTCATGTGACTCCACCCTGCTTCTTCCACGGGCATAAAAAGCCAGAAATTATCTCCTGGACCTCTATGCACTTCATCTCCGCAAATTTATTCACCAAACTCCTTTCTTTGCTTTAGTATGAGTTTGGTTGTGGCCAAAGGCTGTCTAATCAATATAGTTGTATGTGGGTCACATGGGTCACATTCACTTTTATGGCAATATTAATATGGTGGCCACTTTTGGTCACTTCGGATGCGTGATAAGGTTAATTGACCATTCATCTTACCAGGTCACGTAAAAAAATCGGTTAATTCCTCACATCCCTGCGTGTTGTTGAGGTACAATAATAGCGCACCTACAGTACCACAAAGTGTTTGTGTCACACACCAGTATAAGATGTAAGAGATTGTACTTACGCAATAATCGATAAAATGGCTTGCTCAATTGTACGTATGGGCTTTTGGCTCTTATGCAATTTAAAAGGGAGATGTTCATGGCACCCCATTTTGGTTAACAGAACTTCAGTAAGGGATTATTATATTCAATAGAATATGACAATACTGAACTGGTGTTCCGGTAACACCTTTCTATTTTAATTAGATGTTTCCAGCGATTATGTAAATATCTTCATTAAACTCTATCAAACCCCATCAGCTTTCCCATATGTTGTTTTTCGTCCAACTCTTTTCGCGATGGACGATCAACTCGCCAATAAAGGAAAGGCTAAAAAACGTGGGGGCGCATTTAATCTATTCACGGCGTCATTATGCGTTTCGTAGCGCTCAGAAAGATCGTACGAGAAGCAGTATATGGTAAATAAATGGATCCAGATGCTTCGCGCGACCGTAGTCAATCGTGTGCTGAACGAGCCGCTTTTTAGTGAGTCGGAAGATCACAAGACGGTGGTATTTGTCGATCTCTATCTTGGGAACCTGGAGGAGGCAGTGACGCTTGTGTGTAACTCACGAATAGACCAACATATTGCAAGGAGGCTGTTGGAGTTGTGACTCCGAAAAACATTTTTATGCACAATGCTACAGATGTAACGCTACAAAGGCGAAGACCTGCTCGTGACATGTGTCAGCATCAATGCAGCTGCGAAATCGAAGAGACAAAGGGAATTGACAATGAAATTATAAAAGCTACTGAACAAAAAAATAGGGATGACGAAGGGAAATAAGTCCACCACATACTCTAGATGATCCTTGGCTCTAGTTAGGCCAACACATGGCTGGATTCGCTAAAGAAAAGCGGTCACAATAAGATAGAAGTGTATTATGTTGGCGTCATAATCCATAATTGGCACCTGTAATATAAACCAAAGAGACTGCGTGTTGTGTTAAGCTTAACAGAAGAATTATTCAAGTGATTGTATGGTTATGTGTGGTGACAAATATTTAATTTCTTTGGATTTATGATGTCGATCATTATTAACCGCTTTACCAGGTGCCGTTTGCATCTCCCCGTCTAAATTCTTTTCGCTAACAAAATATTCATTTTTAATGAGGGTCCAACTGTTGCCTATGTGCAATAGATTAATGTATATAAAACCATGATGTCGTCTAATTTATTGAATGGAGTGTGTAGGTCTACAGCCCAATCCAATGTCAAACATTTCCTTGAAGCAGACATAATGCAGCATATATCACATTATCGAGATTTGAATATTTACTTAGGGTAATTGCTGTTTCTGCTGGCTACTATAGGGTTTTTATAGGAATTGAAATATTCACACCCCTTCCTTCATTTTACCCTTTGCCAAACTGGATTCTCACACCCATTTTTCCAAACCTAATATTTACATCCCTATTGCCGAACCAGTCATCACACCCTATTACTCATACTCAGCACTAGACGGAAGAGTTGTAAGATGCTATAATTTTATGCATTATCTTCATTTTGCACACTTTGTCTATCGATGTTTGCGTGTCACTAGAGGGGGCGCACCTGACGGCGATGTGAGATGGATCTCGAAGTTGAGGTTCGGAGGGGAGTAAGCTCTATAGATCTCCCTTAAATTTGAGTAATTAGTCCAAAGAACTGCATCAAGTACATTACATTTACGTTCTGTTTCGAATGGTTAGCGGCTAGGAAATGGGTTTTGCGTCGTGCAATGAAAAAATAAAGTGTATATATAGATCGCTAAGTGTTAAAGGCACTCGTTGATGTTTGTACATGTTCGAAAGATACGAATATAAGAAAAGTAGACGGTGGGTGGTCCTGCTCGTAACGCCGTCAATCACGAAGTGAGTCCGGCGACATGTAATGGTTTATGATAAAAAGCAATTTAATCTAGGCAACTTCTTCTGCTACCGATTAAAATCGATGACCAAACCTCCTACTATTTTAATATTATAAGTAATCCATATAAATCCACTTCACATGTACAGTTTGACGGAGGTATGAGACCTTCGCTACCACTAAGTGTCGAACATTTTATTTTCAAATCTCTGTTTGCCCTTTAAAAAAAATTCAGGTTAATCACGTGCGGGCGTTGGTACGTGTGTGTGTGACATAAACACTTCGCGGCTTAAATTAGTTTTATAGCACTATAATACATATCTACCTATGAGAAGGGTATACGCTACATCCTTCTTCATACGAAGTAGAATGACCCTTTATAGTTAGGCCACGACTAGGGGCACACCCCACTTTTGCTACGGGCACACCCACCCGTCTAAATAATAACATTCAATCGAAGTTAATAATACAGAATAATGTATGTGTACAGTACAGTACAGTTGTATGTAGATGCCCCCATCTGGATTGCTGGAGTTGTTTAGCCAAGGGTTGTGGAGCTTAAGGTAAGAATACTTCCTCCTGCAATAGACAGAGAACCTTTTCCCAAAGACCCGTCTTGGCCACGCAATTGTGTCTGAGTCCCCGCATACTTATACAATACGATAGAAACCACCCGAAGCGAACACACATCAGCTCCTTGTTGAAACAGAAACGCCTCGGCATGCCATTTCAGAAAAGTGTTCTGTAGATCAGCCGGTTTGGTATGGCAGTGCCAAACCAAAGGTCACTGGTTTGATACCGGTGGGGGTGTACAAACGAAAAAGTTAAGCCTTCGGGTCCTGGTGTTTGGGGTTCAACATCACTGTTCTGCCAGGCAGTGACGTCCCCCACTTTAGGGTACGTTCAGGTGTTTAGTAACGCACGACCAGAATTAAAAACGTACGACTAGACGATTAGTAATGTGCGAATAGAAGATTACTAACATATAGGCAGAAGAATCCAGCAGGCTTCAAGAAGCAACTGGAGCTTGTGAACTAAGGACCTAAATATATTCACTTTGCATTTTACCTACCTTAACAGAGATCGATCACTTCCTTTACAGCGGTCCCACGAAATGGCGGAAGAGGGCCCGATAGAGGGACAACCGTCGCCGGAACAGCTCCGATTTCACCTGCCGCTCTCATTGGAAGCATCTTTTTTTCCAGGAACAAGATGGAAACAGCTATAAACGGTTTTGCGGATACCAAGGGTATGCTATCGTCAATCCAGATTGAAGAAATCGAAGAGGCGTCTTCTACAGGTCTACTAAAATTGCGATTGTAGCGGGGCCTACAAGAACAGTCATAACATCAGCGACGGTGAAAGGAAGCGACGGACTTCCAGCAAGTTGTTGGGATGCCCGTTCAAGGGCGCGGTGATTCCAAAGCGGATGGATCATGAACCTTCAGCATCATCACCGCCGACCACAACCACAATCCTTCTTCGCATCCTGCCGGGCACTCAACCTACCAAAGCTCTCGAAGAGCAGGTTGCAGTTGTTGAGGGGCTGCTTGACGCAGCGGTGCCTCTACAAAGCATCCGTAATCAGTTGGAAGTGACACATGGCGTGAAGGTTCCCATGAAGAAGTTGTACAACACCGTTCAGAAGCTGATAAAGAAGGAGTTGGAAGGCAAGAGCCCATTTAAAGTGCTCGTCAAACTTATCAGGGATGAGGCCTATGAAATAGAACTGGTTTTGGTGGACGATGGACGTGTTACCCATTGCGTTTTGCACACCCGGTAATGGTAGGTTTGATGAGACTCAATCATGACGTGTTAGTCTTGGATTCTACATACAAGACCAACAAGTACCGTCTGCATCTCCTGTACGTCTTCGGTCCATCGCATTGCACACCACGTTCTTCGCGGCCTTCGTCTTTATGAAGAACGAGAATGAAGAGTCGTACAGTACTGCTGTTGTGTTCCTGCACAAGCTCTTTTACAACAATGCTCTTCCACAAGTCTTCGCTGTTGATCGAGATCTTACCCTGATATAGGCGTTGCAATATCCGTTTCCTGAGGCCTCGATTCTGTTGTGTGTGTGGCATATTGAGAAGAACGTCATCAATGATTGCATGGGCATTCTTGGCAGCGATCATGCACAGCTCATGAAAGACTGGGCAGCGGTAAGAAGTTCTTATTGTTATTTGCAGCTTGGACAAAACCAATGGGCCATCTCGCTGATATTTATTCCATTTCTCGGATCTTGCATGCAGGGACAGAAGATCGTTTATGGAAATCTGGTCCAGTTTCCAGACGCACTGCCAAGCGTACCAAGTAGCGATTAGATACCTAGAAGACACATGGATCTCTCCCCACAAGGAAAAGTTTGTTGCGGCATGGACCAAAACGTCCCGCACTTTGGGCATGTCGTTACCTCACGTGGTAAAAGCGCTCATAGCCGGTTAAAAACGTACCTGGGCACGAGCATGCTTGACCTATCGCAATGCTGCAAGAAAATCAAAGTGTCGATTGAAGGTTTTCTAACGGATTACCTTGCGAAACGCGCCAGCGATCGGATGCAAACCCCTCTGTTTGCCTACCCTTCCCCGAAGACGTATATCATTCAGAACATCACAAAAAGCGTTTTAAATTTTGTTTCGAACAAAGTCAACGAGAAGGCAAGTCAAAGATGGGATGAAGTTGGCAAAGTTTAACATCTCTTTATTCACATTTAATTTGTTTGCAGCTGGAATTGGTGCGCAGACCATTCCAAGCTCGTTAAAAGTCATGCTCCCATGCCTTCACGACAGTATGGTGTATGATATGCCATCACCGGATCAGGGAGTTGATCAGCGAGGATACGCGAGTAAAATTGAACGATTTCCATCTTCACTGGCACGTTGTAGATAGTATCCCTCTTCGCCCTGAAGCTATAATGAGACCAGAAGATCATTTTCCTGTTGTGTTGAAGCAAGTATCCAACAACGTGGCAACATTGCCGGATCACCAACAGAAGGCAACTATTCAGCATCTCCACGATCTATCCCAGCGGTTTCCCTGTCCGATCAAGGAACCAGGAGTTGTGAGGACAAAGGGACGCCCGAGCACCTCGACGAAAAGAAATCCGTCTGGTTTTGAATTTGTGGAGCAACATCAGAAGTGGAGAAAAGCAGAGCAGTGCAGCGCTTGCGGCGGCGTCGGCCACCGCAAAACATCGAAGAACTGTCCAGCTTAAAGCACGCCTTCCACGTTTGCATCCGCACTTCGATGACCAACCGACGTACCGCCACAAGAAACCCCGCCTTCAGCATTCCGTCGGCGCAGTTCCCCATGACTCCAATCTCTCTTGCTCCTCCTTCTGGGTTTCGACTTCCGGGTGGATATCAGAATCTGGCACCTACAGCGGACGAAAGATTGTTCCTGGCACCACTGGGGTTCAATCCTCAGCCTGGCGCGATCGGCGGCGGTGGACTTGGGGATGTCGTATATTACGGTGATGGAGACCGAACTGGCGATAGATAAAGTTGCTGATAGTGCTTGTCAATGTCTCCGTGTATATTTTTATAGGACTCTTCAATAACTGTATTTCCAACGAAGAGAACCCTCCTCAAGTAAGTGTTAGATCTTACGCGATCTAACACTTACTTGAGGAGGGTTCTCTTCGTTGGAAATATGGATGATCTGGTTCTTGAGTAAGAATTAAATGATGATAAAAATGAGTGCTTTTCTATTGGCGAAGATATTATTGAATTTAACCATTTCTCGACACATTTTCGAGCAATTCTCATAAAAAATCACTTATCAACTTTTTATATTAGTTCTGAAGTATTAATAAGTAGTATCCAATCATTATAATGTCATGATAATCTCTAGATGACTGAACCTTATTGTTTGAGTGAAATGCTTTTGACTTCACTGCGTCATAAAACCTGAAATATTTGAAAAACAATTCGATCATTACCACATATCCTACAACAACATCGATTCTTAGTCGCTATTGTTTTTTTAGACGGGTGGGTGTGCCCGTAGCAAAAATGGGATGTGCCCCTAGTCGTGGCCTTATAGTTGTTTACAGACACACACATAGTAGGATACGGGCTACATCGCATTCAGTAAGATGTGTAAAGTATACCTAGCGTTATTTACAGACACATGTACAGGAGGGGGTATGCAAGATCTCACTTAATACGACTTGTAAGGGACTCTAAGCGTTTATACCGACACACACATTCAGAAATTACGTTTCGAAAATTCGGCATTCACCTTGCACATAGTCACTATTAGCCTTACCCTTCAGGATTGCAATTATACAAACGAAGGACTTCACCTGATTTATATAATATGACCCGCTCATTCGATATCGTAAGGGGCGGTCGTGGAAAGACGTAAAACATTGTCATTATAGAGGCCAGATCCGTGTTGTTCACAAATAATAGTACATACTAATTTACGTAATACTATCTATCGCTTCTATGAAATAACTATAAACATCATCATTTACCTCAACTATTACCACTACTCCCCATAAGCTCTTCTAATGCCCTCTTTATCCTCATTCGCACCATGTACCGGCAATGGACGCTGCTACTTTTGTCGAGACTGACCCAAAGTTAAAAAAATGAATCATGATTCGGATGTACAAAGAGCCAGAACATTAGTTATTTCTGCACTCAGTACGCCTAAATACGTCATCGCTGTCAACTTTGCAACTCTCGCAGCAAATAGCACCGAACAAACGCACCACCAAGATTTTTGACCACATATCAAACGAATAAAGATAGGAGCAGATGTGAAGCCGATAATAATGCCATATCATTGGACAATTTTTATGAAAACGCGTTTATTTTTGAGTTCTGAGCTTTTGTACACAGTGAAAGGAGTGCAAACTGCTAAGTGGATAACTCTATTTTATTTTGAGTTATTAATTTTAGGAACGAATAAGTTTTCGCTACCCGCCACGTTTTACTTACTTGTCCTCTTCCTACACATGTATGCGCATCGGTCTAATCTCCATCATCCAAGTTCTAGATGGGCCTTCGATCTTACTCCACTGTTTTAGGCAGATTCCTGTTGCAATCGAAAATCCTGGCAGGGTGTGTTGACCCCAGCACTGGAAATCGTGGTTAAAGCGCTGTCGCACCTCATGATGATGCAACGATCATAGGCACCAATTCAACCTATTCGCAACAGTGTGTGGGCAAAATGGTGCAATATCGAGAATACAGGCAGACTTGTAAGATGAGATCGTGTGAAAGTTATGCTGTCGGTATTATAATATGTTGCGGACTTCCTTTTGAATATCAGAATGGCCAACCGACGTAGGAGCAGCATGTACAATATGAAACGAACGAATGGTACTTGTGTATCGGAGCCTTTATACTATAAACGACAAGATTATTGACGCTTAATTTTAAAGATATGGTCATGTGCCTACTGAGGAAATGGATCATGATGGATTATGGCTTATCATGTGCGTAATAGTAGTAAAAACAGACGCTATTTACATTCCCCGCCCTTATTTTTCCCGCCCTACGTAAACATTGTACAAAATCTACATAAATAGGACGATTTTTATTAATTCAATACGAACCCACGTAGGGCAGGTAAATAAAGGCAAATGCTAAACGGCTGGGTACATTTTTATTCGGCTGGGTCATTCTGATTCGTTATCAGAAATAGTTCGAAAATACGCCCAATTTCGTCAGATTTAGATCCCAAATACTCAATTCACCATTACTGTTTATTCACTTGCCCGTGCTAAGTAGCACGAGGCGCACGCATTGATGCAGCGCCGAAGTATGGATTATTCCCACGCCGTTCACATCGACCACATTGTGTCACGCAATAAGGATGTAATATCAGGGGCTGATTGCCGCTGTTTGCGGCACCAAAAAATTTCGTTTATACCTCTCTCAAATCCATAATCATATACGGAGCCATCACTCGCGTGCACTAATCTACGGCGCGTCAAGCAAGCGGCCTTGATTATTTCCAGTTCGTTAAGTAACGAGTACTTTATCGCCAATTGTTCACCCAGCAACCATTTCCTATTAGTGTATGTTAGATAACTACTCCTTCGAATCCAACTACTTATCAGATCCGTGCACATTTACGATTTCCCCAGTATATCAGAAGTGGGTAGTACGTCTCAGTCCATGGTGTCTGCACAGGTATCGCACTCAACACTCCATCACTTGGCCATTCTGTTCTTCTGACGTCGTAAGTGCCACAGCAGCTACGCACCGGCTTGACCCAGTACTCCATCTCTTTAGCTGTACTTGCTGGTCAAAACAACTTTGGTGCAGGCGTCACGACCTCAACTGGCCTTGATGTTAAAATAAAAAAAAAAAATAGCTCTTCCAGAGGATGTTATCTGGTGAAAGATCAAGCTCGCCTTTCATGACCTCCGTGTCATCTTCCCCGCAATGAAGGAATTACCACCTTGCTTGTAATCGGACAGCTGCCCTTCTGCCAGTACGGATCAGCGCAACTTCCAATTGGCAATGTGGGCATACAGGGCATGGCCCAGTTCATGAGGAACACAGTTTTACTCGAGACGAAGGTGTTTGTGCCATCGTCATATAGACACGACGAGGAGGATGCGGTACGCCCAATTGTATCGCAGACGGCTGCTGTGACAAGGCCGCACTTACGGGTTTCCCAAAATGGATTAATTTGCGCGTACTAAGAAACGCACCTGTGTTGTCGTTGCTCATAGGATTGGAGTTTGGCCAGGAAGTAAGGAATGCAGTAGGGTTTAGCCGCGAATTGCACTGATATGTTCATTTTGAGTTTTGCACGGGCAAGTGAGTAAACAGTAATGGTGAATTGAGTATTTGGAATCTACTCCTGACGAAGTTGGGTGTATTTCTGAACTACTTCTGATAACGGTTCAGAATGACCCAGCCGAATAAAAATGAACCCAGCCGTTTAGCATTCGCCTAAAAGAATCCTCATCTGATAGACTACCTCTCCTCTCTTGTATCCCCTAGTACACAATTGTATATAAATAGTGCTTTTGAGTCGTGCTCTGCGATCCCGCTGATCGCCCGGACGCAAAAATCAATGTGTATGCCTGAGGTAATCGTCAAGCGTCACGATTCACCGTTAATGATCGATCTTAGCGTTGCGATCGTGCAAGATCTCGGCCAACAGATTGGTCTCGTAAAGTATATTGCACGAATGATCAGCTGCTACTTCGTGCGCCTATAATTATGGAGTCTCCTTGTTTCTCATTCCTCGCACGGCTGCACAGTCTCCCACATTTGCGACATTAAGCACCTTGTGAGTGAACAACGCTATGACGGCGCACGCCTTAACTTTGCAGTATCTTATCGAAGATGCTGGGAGCAAAAGATAAGAGCGACTGATTTACTCCTTTGTTTCAGAGCGAGAAAAAGCGCTATCGATAGTTGCATGGACATCATCACTAAAGCTGAAAGAGGTAATGTCAGCAATTATACCCTGACAAAGTAATGAGCAGGGGTGTACGAAGTACATTGACCATGTTAAGTAAACGTTATCTCAGGGCAAATAGCTTGCGTCCACTTTCTTTACAGCTCTCGAGCCACCAAGCCTATCTAAAACCGCGTTAATTTCGATACCAGCCCCGTCGTCTTTACAACGTTCACGTCACGGTCTTCGCTCGGACTATCGGTCTAGACCCTTATCATGATCAGCTCAGCAGTTGTTTACGTCTCATTCGCGGCCATACCATCATCCATCGTACTCAGATGTGCAATCACTCAAAATACGACACGAGACCGATTATCTGTATAAATACCCCCAATTTTGACGCTCTTTCTCGCTCCTTGTCTGCTGCCAACACCACAGCCATCTGATCCAATGCTGAAGCCTAAGCCGGTCACAGCCATGTACCACGACTCACGTCCCACAAGCAGCAAAAAGTCACTTGTGCTCAATATATTTGTATTCTACGCAACAACAAAACAATACGCCCACGACATCACATTCTAACCTCGACAGTGCTTCTCCCACCGCCAATGCTTTCCACGCTGCGCTAAGATCGATCGTTAACGGTGAATCGTGACGCTTGACGATTACCTCAGGCATACACATTGATTTTTGCGTCCGGGCGATCAGCGGGATCGCAGAGCACGACTCAAAAGCACTATTTATATACAATTGTGTACTAGGGGGTACAAGAGAGGAGACGCGTGGGTCCGTATTGAATCAATAAAAATCGTCCTATTTATGTAGATTTTGTACAATGTTTACGTAGGGCGGAGAAAATAAGGGTGGGGAATGTAAATAGCTTCGTAAAAACACAATATTTATTTATAAATAATCACGAGCGAAGAATATTAGTGAATACTATATGAATATCGAGTTTGACAGTAAAGAGTGTGAATTAAAGGAAAACGAGTGCAAACATATCAATTCCTTTCTTAACTGTGATCGGCTAGATTAAATGTCTGTGGACTTAGAGTTGGTGTCAGTGGCGTAGCACTCCACTTTGTCAAATGCTACACGATAACGTATCGCCAGGTGAATGGCAATATACCCCATTAAAATTTCTGATCAGAGACTAAACGCGAATTATACAAGAAGGCTGAAGAATTTCTTTTCACGTCATCTTGTCGCTTGTTAAATTCAGCAAGATATTGGCAAATGCATTACTCCTTTGGTACCACGGATGTCGCTTGTGTTGAAACTATCGAAGACATGGAATCATACCATTTGTAGCTCATGCTGCCAATCATGCAAGACCTTCGCTGAGTCTTCACATTGCGCAGCATGTGGACAAGCGACACGTACAGCCACTTCAATCATTATCATTATTGATTCTTTACGGTGACAACAAATGCTGATCAGAAAAAGTTATTACGCCTGCTTGCTGATGAAAACGGCATAGGTCCCTCTCACCTCAGCAGACCTTTGATACATGTAGTTTCCGTTGTCGATTTTTCTGAATGTAGCTACCACGGGATATCTTCTCCTGTGCTATATCAAACGAAGTACTCCTCATACTTCTGCTCGTACACGATACAAAATCGCCGGTCTGGGTTGCGACGAACGCGGTGCAGCGTTCCAGGTATGCGACCTCGCGTGGCACGATTCAGGGCATGACCACAGAAGAGTACAATCTCTTTTCCAGGAACGCACACTTTTTCAACCTTAAGCCACTGCTTGGAAGATTGGTCATACACATCCAACCCCTCGACTCTAGACACAGGTTCGACCACGTACAGACTTGGATCCACATGCTCGAAAACGTTCTCCGTTTCAGATTGACCACTCCCCTCACTATTCGGGTAGTGCAGTCCGTAGCAGACGGAGAAATCCTTATCGGAGCGTGCGTGGCTAGGCTCAACATCGTAGCCAACCGTTAAACTTAACGCACGATCGCAAATGCGCTGCATGTGGCGCTGCAAAGACAGCCAATGCGTTTGAAACTCAGACGACGGCCACACCAGCCGCGATATGTCCCCACAAGCCACGCGAAAACAGTCGCGTACGCTTGTGTGCTCGTATCCAGCATACCAGAATGGCTTGCCGTGCTCGTTGCGATAAATATGTTTGCTTGTACACCCGTTCTTCCAGTCCTCGTCGGCGCTCGCAAAGAACGTCTCGAAATCGTCAAGCACTTGGTCATGGGTTTGTTCCAGCGGTCTGCCTATGTCAGTGAGGACGACAAACGAGTGACGCTCCATCATCGCTAAGAACTGGTCACGATTCTTCCAGTTGAGTTCACGCAGTCGCAGACGTGGCACTTGTACAACATCAATACCTTTAGACTCGGAAACGGCGTCACTTGGACTCGAGGCCTCGAGATTCTTGTCCTTCGTAGCAGTGGCGTTAGCTTTTTCGTCGTTTCTAGCATGCAGATTGATGTAAGATCTAGCTGCCACGCTGTAACTGATTGGCAGGAAGAAGTCTAGAGAGACTGACATGTTGATGGTGGTAGTGGTTTAACGTATAGTAATGACCACCAGAACCAGTGAAAGCACCGATAGAAAGCTCAAGTCTCGTAGTTGTAAGATAAGCACACAAATCTGATAATAAAAATTAATGGTAGTTATAGTCGAAAGCTAAGGCACGGATGGGCATGGGGATTTACTGCTTTGGCATCGCCGCAATTGCCGGGTTCTCTGTGTGCTGCTTGATATCCCTGGCATCGAGCAGGTACGACCGAACTTGGTCTGGATGATTCTATCACTTTGACAGGCAGTCGTGATCGAACCTGCTTCAGGCAAGCCTGTACCATTGACGCGTATTGTCGGAGATGATTGTTTGCTGCTTTTAGGAGGCCTAGCGTTTTTGGTGGCTTGAATGCGGTGGCGCTCTTCCAGCTGTCGACGACGCTCCAGGTTCCAAGCCTTGGTGGCAACAAAGCGCGGCGCACTGTCGTAGTCCATGTATCGAGGGGCAGACGATGAAGTTGAGGGAGTCCTAGTCGATGGCGATGACGCCGCGACGCCCCGCTCCGATTTAAGGAATGGGCGCGGTGACTCTGACTTGTAGGCAAGAACTGTAGTCTTCGTGGATGACGGCATCCGAGTGAGCATAGGACGCTGGTATTGGATTGGCGGGGTCAACTTGGAGGTCGTCACTGGTCGTCGATCTTTGTAGAAAGTAGAACGTCTTGAGCAGTCGATGGCGGCAGGTCTAACAGCCCTGAAGCCTTCTGCGCTGGCCTCACCTGCTGTCTGCAGTTGCTCGGGCAAACAGCTATCGAATGAGTTGAGGAGCGAGTCCAGAGAGCCTGTAGAGGCGGTTGAAGAAGCCGACGGGCTGCATGGCGCTATGGCATAGAAAGCGGACTTGTTCGTATCGTAGGAACTGTGAGTAGTGGTGTCATCTCGATGTAGCATATCAGCAGTACGATCTTTGCATGCAACCGACTCGTACGGATCAGCACGTGCATCCTCTTGCTCTTCCCCATCCAGCACTTCCTCTTCAGGTTCAGCAGTCTCCTCCTCCCGCAATGGCTCCTCTGCGGCGTCCTTCACATCCAGTAACTCCTCGCCCGTTATTTCCGTCCCCTCTTCCTTCAGCAGCTCTTCTTTAGACTTGGCACTCTCCTCTTCATCCAGTACCTTCTCTCCAACCTCTACAGTCTCCTCCTCTTGCTCCGCAACCATGTGCACGGGTGTGGACGGACCACACAAGCGGTGCCTGTTCATACAATGAATGATCTTCTTCACTGGCGAATCACCAGACCCCGGCATTGTCATCGTCTTGCGCTTCGACACGAAGCGAGAGTTTGGAGCTGGAGATGAAGCATGAGCGCGAGCCATTCGCTCAAACCGATCGATTAGCGTCTGCACGCTCTCTGAGCCTTCCATCCTGGATGATCTGTAGCACTTCGGTGGAGCAACTAAGCGTTTTTGATAATGCGGTGACTAAAGTGGCTGATACAGAGCTGTAATGTCGTGCGTGCGTGGGAAGCCACTCGACTCTTCGTCGCGCTTGGCTCGCTTTCAATTGACTTTTCTAGCTTTTTCTGGTCCCGTTTTGGACGGTGCAAGCGCGTCGCATAGGCACGTTCTGGACTGCGTGGCGCACTATTGCAAATCTGCCAATGAACAGTGGCGATTAGTGACACGCAAAGCGTGAATACACATTCCGTATGCATCATCATCACGCAACTCGTGGACAGAAGGGTACAATTGAAGCATGATTCGATTTCGGGCGCGACGCCTGATGTGAAACGTTCCATACTGAAGTCTGTCACATTCTAATACGTGCAGTGAAGGATACCTGTCGCCTGTCTGCTGGAGCGAATGATACGTCGCTTCATGATTGCAAATCGTCAAAGGTTCGTGTTGGATCCCGGTCCAGGACGATCGGCCCATGAGCAAAGCGACCAAAGCTTTGTCCGAGTTGACTGCTCATTAGTCTAGCCGCTGGGGCGTTGATATTCCGCTCTGGCGGCTAACTTGAGTTGCTATGAAAGCGATTGCTTCTTGCTTGCTTTAACGTGACTATACTCTTCCTTCGGCTCTCATACGCTTCGATATCTGCTATAAGTGCAGATGACTGAGTTGAGCCTTGAGTTCATGACGAACACGTCATGTTGCTGCTGGGCCGCACTTTAAATGCCTTCATGATCTTATTTAGCCTGGCTTCCGTGCCAGTACACTCGTGCTATACGTCGCGTAACTGGCCCTGTAGTTTATCAGCCCATTCCTACTGCATACAGCGCAGAATAATTGCAGCTCAGTCACATTGATGATTCACTCGTAAAACGCTTATTTGGTGGTGAAAGCCAGCGATCCATCTTGTTGTCGAACATTTAATCCAGCTGCAACATCCGTTTATCCTCCTATGTAGCTACGCCGAATCGACAACATACTTTCTGGTTCGAGTGTTGCAGACACTCTAATGTCGATCAATCCCCAGCTCTTGACAGTTTTCAAATTCATCCATCGACGTCTCTGACTCGTACACGTTGCACATGACATTAACCTCAATTCGTGTTCAGTGATCATTTTGAAAATCGTTTCGCCTTTCTTGACAGCTTTCCGCAGTTATAAGCCCGTTTTTTTACGGGAGCATACGACGCGTAGGCACTGCGATCAGGGCCGATAGGGCTTGTACCGTCTCTTTATCATTCTCGTTTTCGCTTGCCTGCCGAAACCTAATATCTGTCTTCCTTCACCCTTGTCTTACAGAAGAACATGCACAGTAGCTAGAAGTCTAAATACCTACACTTGTGGGGTTCTCCCCTGGTGCCTTGGGTGAGCTCCGCCGTTATAATCACATGATTGCTGGTTCGGTTCCCTTAAAAAAACAAACAGCACGACTAAAAAACAAGTGGATAGCCTACAAGCGTGAAACGGCCAATCAAAAAACATGGAATACGTAGTAGTCTGCTTAGATAGAAATAACTAGATGATTAGAAAAGCTATAGAAACTGATCTAACATAGAGATTTGCCTCGGTAGCCGCGCGAAGTTTACTTGTACGCGCGTGAACGGTTGCAGCCCGACAAGAAAATTAGCAATTACGACATAATTAGCTCCTGAACAACGAAAAAGGTAGTAGCGATATGCACAGCGATAAAACAGCAGATAAAAATCATACAGCATGGAAACCCCAGCAAGATTGGTAGACATGGTCGTCAAAGGAGTGCCGCTGTCGATCGCGATTCCACCTACACCTGCTTAGCGGAATCAAGCAAGCAGGTGATAGTACGGCACGGTAGTACACCTCTTGCCAGGAGTCATGGCTTACTTTTCGTTCTTTAAAGAAGGTAAACAAGCACGTAAGCACAGCCCACTCGTTTTGTTGATCTTTGTCTGAGAGCTGGTTATTCAGATGGTCGGGTGCGATGATGTCCTCCCTGCGCACAGCGCATCCACACCTTCCTTATAGCTGGAGGATGACCCCATTTAGCCGACCTTAGTACAACAATCGCAAAGCCATTTTCCATGCATACGCGTGAGTAGCTTCTTTTGCCAACTCTAAATTGTCATAGGTTCCTGCTGGAAGGGAATTAGAGGGAGACCAACTAGTGTCACTCATTATGGTGTTCTAAGGTATAGCTTTCTTAGGAAGGGTCCGTGGAGGCAAGGATGTAAAGAAATCGCGAATTGGCTGCTGTATTGTAGGTATAGAGAGAGTTGTACGAACAAATCATGTTTTTGGAGGCGGTTCACAATCCTGTAGGCTATCCACTGATTTTGCGGCTATCCGCTTGTTTTTAAGCGAGTTGCTTGTTTTTTTAGTATCCCCCGTAAAAAATGGGTGACACATAAGTCTCAGTTGTACCATCCGGGAGCCCCGGTACCACTGAGCTCGGCCTCTCGTAGGAGGCCCTGGACTGGCTGGCCCCCAGAGAGTCCTGTAAGTAGTGGCCATCTGGTTGGGGATGTGTAGGCCCCGCCGAAGAGGGCAGACGTCGGTCGTTAGAAGTACTAAATGTACCCACTGCACCTACAAAAAATAAATAAATATATAAATAGCTACACCCTTCGTAATCGAGTCAGCATCGTCATCACGTCAGTGCGACACGTCAAAGCCAGAGCTTTTCGTCCTTTCGTAAAAGGCGGTATCTTGTCAAACAAATCCTCGGATACATTTCTGTGCGTCAGGCTGCTATGATTGTCACAAGCAAGTGGTTCTTTTAACATACGTCACGACGACAGTGCAATCTGAGTTTCCCATCGCATCCCAGCGCAAGCCACGTTGCTTCAAGAAAGACTAAGGACCATAGAAACGCCAGTGTTGCTAATGGCTGCACATCTTTAAAATACTAAATGCTTTTTGCGTTAGGACGTTGGCCACGCGAGGGCTTCTTGGCGCTCGTTGCAAATTTGTCGTCGTCTCATCGCAATGCTCCGGGTGTGGCTTGCTTCGAATACACAAAGGGCAACATAGCCGTACGCCACGTCATAATATCGAGATTGTCATTGAGTCCAGGAAGCCAATTTGGTCGTGCTTGGTGAAAAGGCGACTCAGAATCTTGACACGGAGGACACTCACGCCCACACACCGACTTCACATATACTAAGACACGTGTCTCCGTGAAGTGCTGGAGTCTGTGTGCGTAGATCGCCCCAAAATGTAGCCAAATGACATTCTCAAGATGACGAAGCGGCCGAAGCCGACTACAAGCGTCACCGAATCGAAGTGTATCCTAATTCAACGGGCCGTCGTTACCATCCAGACATGAAATTACTCGTGGAAGTCGCTGTCACGGTTGCAACCATACTTGACGCCGTGCGAGGCCTTCGCCTATGCCGAGTATCGGCTCCCTTTCATCTACCATTCGGTCGGTCATCTATATGATGTCCACTTTTCATCTACGGAAAATGAAAATGATATGTGAGGTAGCTACCAAAGTCGAAGCGCAGGAACCATGTGATGGTCTAGAACTCTTCGGTTGGCGACAAGTTCGTGCTCAACGAAGAGATACGGAACTTGAGGGGGTGCCGTTTGAAAGCAGCGCGACTGATCTGTGGAAAAAGATTCTTATTGGGATCTCTGTGACCGGCTCGTGTCCTGGATCACTACTTTCGCACGAGCTGGGGCTGGTAGTAAGATTTTTTACATTTGAGGATATGCTCGTCAGCTATTATAAGATCCGAGCGATTTATCGACAGCATCTTCATAAGAAATGTCATCGCACTCATCGACTTTATTGGGGCTTTCGTCTTCTTTGTCGACCTCACGATCCGCTTCGTCATCGTCGGACTTTACTGCGTTGGTCCCGTATAGTCGGTGCGTGTTGCCAATACCCTCTCCGTATTGCTGGTCTTGTTCCTTTAAAATAAAATTGTTGGAGGGGCCACAAACATGATGCACTAATGCCGTAAATGGCTTGATCGTAATAATGGGATTGCCCACTAATTTTGTGATGGCTACATTTTGCTTTATCCAGGTTGTATTGATGACAAGGTGCCAAGTATTAACGTCATACTGGCGCGTGAAGCGCCAGCTTACACATAATACAAAAGAGAGATCAACGCGTAAACTACGAGCAATGCCGCGTTGTAAGAAAAAGGAAGCTCACGTTTCTGTCGAACTGCCTGGCCTCGACCGTTGGGACCGGGAGTGACCTGTGACTTCCAGTATTGTACGACCTATTGATTGATGATTGACGGGGTCAGCAGGAGCCATGACGTTTAAAGGGGGTTTCCGTGAAAACGTTCCTCCTCGTGCTACAAGCACGTTACTTACATAAAAGATAAACACTGAAATTCACTTTGCTAATTGTTACTTGCTGAGCACTTCCTCGTTGTCAGTGTCAAGGTGTGCTACCTACAGAAGCGCTAAAGATGTTAGGTTAAGAGCCCAAAGCCTTGGATCATTAGGATAAACTAAAAGTATTGACGTCGGAGAGGAAAGATGAGCGGAACTGGAAGCAGTGTTGGAGGTGCAGCAGGTGGAGATGGAGCTGTTAATCAACTACCGACTCGACAGATGCATGGAAGCAAAACGCCGCCTCGTTTTGAAGGAGCATTTGAGCTGTATCAAACTGAATTGGAACTCTACCTTGGAGAGCAAGAAGTATGGGATGTCGTTGTCGGTACTGAGACGCGGCATGCCTCGGACCAAACATTGCAGACAGAGTTCGAAAATAAAGATCGGTTCGCTCGTGCTACACTCCTGCGAGGTTTGCGCGGATGTCAAAACGATGATGCAACAAAAGTGTGCTCGAAGGCCACAGCAGCAGAAATGTGGGCATCGCTCGTCTCTGATAAGACTCAGTGCGACTTCTCGTATGCGGTAATGTTACGTCGACAAGCATCACATAGCCGTGGAAAATCGATGGCGGATTACCTCAAGAAGATGTCACGTTTACATCAGCAGCAACAAAGTATGGGTACCGAGCACATTAAATCCTTAAGCGCTTCTGTAGGTAGCACACCTTGACACTGACAACGAGGAAGTGTTCAGCAAGTATCAAATAGCAAAGATGGCAAATCCTTACATGCAGCATTCTATATCCGGTCGTTACTTGATCAAATCCGAGAAGCAGTCCTGGTGCTGTCTTCTCGCTTAACTTCGTGAGTCGCTCAGTGTGAACTGCAATGTGGCGTCAGACGAATTATAAGTGGAACAGCGACAGGATACGATAGTATCAGCACGAACATCGAAAACCACAGCGGCACTACTGGAGGATCGACGATGGATGATGCCACTTACGGCAACTATGGTGCTACAACCATAACGACGACGGGCGCCAACTTATGAATCGGGTGATGGTACAAGTAGCAGCGGTAATTGACTTTAAAAGGTCGGTACCGGTAAATACTAATGCGTCAGCTCGAACCCATGCACGCCCTAGAAGGGCGTCTTCTCAAGGACAGCCAGATGCAAATATTGCTTCACAAAACGTTACAAACGTCACCTGATGCAAGCCTAATACAAGCACGGGGTAGTCTAGCACTGAAACAGCATAGATATTGCTCAGTCGAAAAGTCGCGTGCTGGAATGAGTATCCTGTATAGGTCTCCGGTGTCGTGGGGTGGGATATGGTCATTGACAGTTAGTCATGATGGTACTGTGTTGGCAACAGTCAGGATTAGACAAATTGAAAGGTCGTAGACATGGCGGCATGTGCCGAACTGGTGCTTGGGAGGTACATGTAGTAGGTAGGTCTTGCACGGTAGAAATGAACGAAAATTTCATTATAACCTCGAGAGAGTCAGGCATCATCCCTACAACATCGCGAGAACAGAAGATATATTTTGTCTTCTCTCCCTGAGTGAAAGTTGAAATTGTACCAATGATGAAATTACTACCCGTGGAAATGACAGACGAGGACCAGCCCTTTTGCGGGTTATGTAACGGAGTACATCCGCTACATGATTTCTCGATAAGGCAAATATCGACGGATAATTATGTTGGCAAATATTCTTTATATGAGATAGAGAGCAAGCTCTGGAGCTCTCCCTTTAAAAAAGTAATCCCCAGTCCATAGAACTGAATCAAGTTCTGTATATTCATGTACCTTGCTCTCAGTCACTAATAGCTTCACCCTTCGGGCTCGCAATTATTATAGTAGCGGGTGATATTTAGTTGCAGTAGATAACTATGTTCATTAACTGATATAAGCTATGATATCAATCAATCATACCGGACCCACGATAGGCGTGTTCAATGAGTGGTGAGCAGATATTGTAATATAAACTTTACGAATTGTTATTTCCACCATACTTTTTACTATTTCCGCCCCACCATAACTTTTGTTTGAAAAATTGAGGCGCTCCACATCACACCACCACACGCTCTTGTATATGAATAGTAGTAGTGTAACGGGGTCACACTACCGTTACCGCCCGAAGTGAATATACCTTGCACATGTGATATACAGCCTAAGTTTTATCTGTGATAATTGATGTGGTTGATAACCTCAATCATCTATTGATGACAGATTGATGTACCATCCATCAGTCTCTTAGGATACTAAAGATTACTATGATAATTAGGATAACCTCATTATTAGGTAGTTGTATGAGGTTTATTACAGATAAAACTTAGAAATGAAATGAAAATTCCCCTTTTGATCTAGTGTTGACATGTGTCTTGTTGAGACGCCAGCAGATCACTTCGAGTAAGGGCCTTATTGTGGCGAATTCTCTAGAGCACCTTGTGCGTACGAATCTGAGAGTCTTTAAGTCCCATGAAACAGAATAGAATCTCTTCGAGTTTGATGATTCTACGAGTGTTCGTAGACTAGTTATAAGAGCTAGGGACTATCTAAGTTTATAGGAGCTTAGTTCTGTAGAACTAAGTGACTTCTAGAGTCGTAAAAGTCTTTCTCTGACTAAGAGCTGTGTAGCTCTGCTACACTTGGTAGCACTAGTAGTCAATCCTTCACCATAGTCGCAAAACGACTAATTGCCTGTTGAGATGGAGATTCTGGCTCATCTCTCTGAGGCACAACACCTCGCGCTTGGTAAGCTTAAGGCGTTGAGTGGGATTGACCAAATCGATCATAGTGTGACCAAAGGGCCGAAAGTGCTCAATGCGCGGCTGGAAGCCTTTATACAATCCAAGGCCTCACTGATCGAACAGGTCCATGGCCATGTGACTTTGTCTGTGCCAACACGCTACTTCCCTATGCCCGACGAGGTGCCTAGGGCTCCTCCGCTCATTCTGAGCGTTAAGACTTCCAAAGGGAAATAGGGAGAAAAACTCCTTCTCTGGACTCGAGAGATCGAAATCGTGATGAGCGCCGTTATGCTGCAAACCGAGCAGCAGAGAGTTGGCCTGGTTATATCAAAACTTGGTGGCAGAGCCAGAGAATGGACTCTGACATGTTATGCGTCTGTAGACGCCGCGTATCTCACGTGGGATTCGCTCAAGAGACAGATGTCTTGCGTGTTCGCATCGCCTAGTAAGGCTTATCGAGTGCGTTCACGCTTCTTATCCTCCCGACAAGGGAGAAAGGAGGTATTGGACTATGTTCAAGAGTTGAGAACTCTTCTCGCTGCTATTCAATTGGATCCCTTTCCTGAGGAAGTCAGCGTGACCATTATTATGGAAGGTCTTCTTACTGGAGTCTCTAGGACGGAAGTTTTTCACGTCCATTCCTCAACCTTTGAGGAGGCGGTGGACATAGCGTTAACGACGGGTTTAAGTTTAAAGCGGCTCGCTGCGGTACACATGGGCATGCCCAGAACTCGTTTGACAGGGCTTAGCCCATCGATCTCAGTCATGCGGATGATGAAGAAGCCGAGACTCAAGCTGTGAAACAGCAATGTAACATCCGTAGGTGTTACACATGCGGGAGCGCAAAACATCTCCTCCATAACAGCCCACTGCGAAGACCGCGACAAAACCAGCCGATCCGTAATACCTCTTCGGACCAGAAACTTGGTACGGCGTGGGAAAACATCGACCTTCAGAAGGCGCGGGGCGCCCTACTGAAGACGAATGGGCTCTGTAGAGGCTCTATAAGGAAGAGTTGAACAGGTCTTAGCCCCGAACTACATCGTGGAAGTAACCGAGAAGCGTGAATGGAAGACAGGATTGTTGGTTGCCTCGGCAATGGTTAAGGGCTTTGAGAAGTCGTGGTCAATTTTGATTGACTCTGGGGCATCGGGCAACTACTTCCGACGCCGTTACCTTGAAAGGGGTCAGCAGTATGCTGAGGCGCTGAAAGCGCACGAATGTGAATTTATCATGGTCCGTCTAGCAATCGGGTCCCGCGTCACCGTCCTAAAGTTCCGTCGAACTTAGGTGTTAAGTTTTTTAGACTTTGACAGCATTGAACACTGTCTTGTACTAGATTTGGAATCGGTTTATGATCTTATTCTCGGCATGATCTGGCTCGAACGCCACGAGCCATGGATTGATTAAAAGGTTTAAGACCTTAGGCGCAACTCTTAATACTTCTAGTGAAGCTTTGAGAGTTATGAACCCACTTTCTAGGTAAAAAAGGCGCTATTGGAGCGATCCACTGAATGAGTCAGTTAGTGTTCTGGGCATCGGAATGTCTGAGTTACTTAACGCTAAAGTCAATGACGATAGTGGGACGGCATGTACTCCTTTGAGTAACACTCATTTTTATAATGAACCACTGAATGATAATAGCATTGATGATCCAAGATCTATTCATCTAGGGTGTGATCCCTTAAACGTGCGTGGATTGGCATGTAAACATTCACAGAGTGAGAGCGGATGTAATAGCATCTCACTGAATGTCGGTAATGAAATTGTTGGCAAGGAGCCCATGCATCAGCCATACTCCCCTGCTATATGTGCAGTGGCGGATAAGTCGCCGGGTGATGAGTTCGAGTAAAGTAACTCTGCACCGGATGTCGGTAATGACATCAGCTCTTGTATATAGCACGCTGAGTTTGAAAAACCTAATCACTTTGTGGAACCAGATGTTCCGTCCTCAATCAGAAGCTCAGTCTCTTCGCAGAGAAAGCAGCGATGCCAGATGGAGGCTGCGAGATCTAAAGCGTCTGTAATGTCGCTTAGTTACTAGCGATCAGCTTTATACACTGGTCGATGGCGTGACAGATCACGTGGATGGTGAAGTCGGTCTTTTGACCCTCCCATCGTTAACTGCTATGTTAGAGCTAAAAGAAATGTCTGTAGATGATTTCAGTCAGGCCTTGAAGGTAGGCTTATCCGATATGGTGGTCCTTAGACCCGATACTGAGTTGAACTTCTCGTCTCTATTGGATGAGACGGTCCTTGAAAGTACAAAGGCGGTACTTAGTGCACGTAGTGGATCATCCATTTTAAACGAATTCTTCAGATCCCTACTACCCTTTGGTTAAAGAATTTTTAAGACGTGGTAAGTCATAATCTACCGTCTGTATTACCTCCCGATAGAGGCGTACGTCATGAAATTGACTTGGTCTCTGGAACCAAATACTGCGTCACACGGCAGTAGCCTTTATCAAAATAATAATGTGACGTCGTTGACGAGTTTTTTTTAGTGCTAAGCACGTGGCGGGAATGGTGCGCGAGAGCAAGTCATCTCATTCCACACCTACCTTTTGTGTTAAAAAGCCTAATGGTAAGTGGCGTATTGTGCATGCATATGATAAGCTTAATGCGGCCACTATACCGGCACACACACCAATTCCTAAAAAGGATGTTCTTCAGAAAAACATGGCAGGGGTACAGTCCACTCGACCCGGTCGATAAGTATTATCAACTCCTCATACGAGCAGGTGATATCCCGCTCACAGTACTTAAAACACCAAGCGGTATGCTTGGGATTGGCTGGTTATTCCCCAGGGGCTTTCCAATGCCCCGGCTACGTTAAATCGTCTAGTGACGCAACTTTTCCGCCCTCACCATGCTTCTGCATAAACGTATTTGGATGATATATTTGTTCATAGCCGTGCAGAACAGGGTCGGTCAGACGTGGATGACCCATCGATCACGTACGAGATGTGCTTGAGTGCATGCGCACAAATAAGCTGTACGCTAATTTGTCAAAATGCATCTTTGGTGTGGACGAGATTCCATTTTTGGGGTGTTTCATTGGGAAGCGAGTCCTTCGAGCGGATCCCGCAAAGGTGGAGACAAAAGTGAATTGGCCAGTCCTAAGAACTAAAAGGATCTGCGCAAGTGGATTGGCCTTGCCAATTACTTACATAAGTATAGCGACAATTACGCTGATATGGCTTGGCCATTGTCCAGTCTCCTTAAAAAGGATGTATGTGGTGCTGGACTAACACCGAAGATGAGGCCTTTAGATCTGTAAAGGAGGGTCTCCTACATGCCCAAATTTTAACTTTGCCAGATCCTGATCTACCCTTCAGTGCCGTCTGTGACCATTTGATTTTTCCATTGGATGACCTCTGTTACAAACTTATGTTGAGGGACGCGAGCTTCCCATCGCTTTTACATCTCTCCAGCTTAAAGATGTCGAAAAGAACTATCCAGTATATGACAAGGGTATACTTGCTATGAAATATGCTCCAGTCAAATCCAGAGTTCATCTGCTTGGCTTTAAGCCTTTCGTGATCTATACCAATCATGCGTCTTTACGCACTGCGAACCAAACGCCTCACCTCTCGCAGACGATGGTCCGTTGGCTTTCATTCTTTGCAGAATATAACTTCGAGGTAAATTATAAACCTGGAAAGAAAAATACGCTGGCTGATGCGCTGTCACGCCGGCCTGATTATAATCTCGCTCATGTTGCGATTCTGTCCTCATCAGTTACTGACTTGATCCGTGCGTCCTATGCCAAGGATGAACAATGTGTATCTTTGCTACGAGATCTTGGAAGTGATGAGTTTAAGGACTCGGACATTAAATTGTCGGCAAGTTCGCGTGCTAGGCTGCATCGATATTCTATCGATCACGGCTTGATGTGCTATTGCACGGATGCTGCGGATACCCCGCACATCGTTGTTTCTCATGGTGAAGAAGTGAACTAGTGAATTATCTATGAGGTCCATGACACAGTGATTAGCGGTCATCTCGGTCTTGAGAAGACCTATGGCTAAGTTAGCCAGAGTCATCGGTGGACCAAACTCTAGTAATGGGTAAGTACTTATGTGCGCACATGTGATACGTCCTAACGGGTCGAATCCTTGGCACATGCGGCCACGCCGCTGGCTAGCTTGCCCGCACCTTCTAGGTGTTGGGAGTCCATCAGCATAGACTTTGTATTTGGCCTACCAAAATATTCGGACGGCAACACACCTATTGTGTTTTTTGCGGACCGTTTGAGCAATATGGCTCACTTATTGGCTGAGCTGGACTCCAGGTATGGTGAAGGGACATCTTTGCTGTTCATTGGACAACACGGTCTACCACTGGCAATTGGCTCGGACAGAGATCCTCGTTTCACGCCTAGCACCGTGAAACGAGGCACCAGATTATACATGTCTATAGCGGATCATCCGCAGACCAATGGTCAGACTGAGCGCGTTAATTGCGTCTTCGAAGGTATTCTACGCAGTGTGAGCGCTGATACGCCTCGTTGTGGAAGCTCAGTGCTCTTCATTGTTGAGTTCACCATGAACAATGCCGTCCATGCCTCGACCGGCTATACTCTGTTCTACGTGAATGGTCCCAACCCCCCGCGTTCCGTTGACGCTACCACTACGTCGTTCAGCACTTTGATGGGGGATAGGTGGCTGTTCGGCTTGATAAAGACAGCCCTGCTACTGTTCAAAAACAGGTTAATACGCTCCTTAAAACGAGATTGAATGTCTTAAGACATGTTCGTGACGAAATGGCTGATAGCCAAGACAAACAGAAGGATCAAGCGAATGCTAAAGGTAGAAGCTGTATCAAACGTTATAAGGTCGGTGACCAAGTCTTACTAAACGCAAAGAATCTACCTACCAATGTAGCGTCTGTTGTGCTTGAGACGAATCTGCGTCCTCGCTCTATAGGACCATTTACGATCGTGGCCAAGAAGAGCCTTGCGTATAAGCTTATCTTGCCGCGAAATCTGCGTACACACCCCGTGTTTACGTTGGCCTCTTTAAGCCGTATCGGGATCCATCCTAGGTTGGTCAGGAGGCGCTTGCTTCGCGAAAGGTTGGCTTTGTCACAGGCTGCTGCACCCTAATCAAGAGGTCAAGCTGAGTTTTCGTCCGTGTCTGATTCGTCTCAAACATCAACATACGAGCTTGCACCGCGTCAAGCGTGCGCTGGGTCTGACCTAAAGTCTCGCAAATACTGTTTACCTCGTGAATCAGAGCCACATGGGCTGCGGCCGACACGCCGGCCGCCACCGGCGTTGCTTGAAGGGTAAGAGGACCTCCAGTTCCATGGGGAGACGTTACTGCAACGACGTCGTCGTCATGGCCGATACATGTATCTGGTGAAGTGGCAGGGGTACCCTGCGTCTGAGAACTCATATATGTACGGAATACCCCTTCGGCAAGATTGCCCATATGCCGTGGATGGTTTTGAGCGCCATGGTAGGGGACAACTTGCGACTCCTCACGCTTTTCACCAGTAATGGGAGCAGAATGCGGATCCATGGCCGGAGCCCGATGTTTACTCGCAGCTATTGGCACAGCCTGAGCGTATTGCGAGCGGAAAGCCGCCTGCAACTGGCCTTTGACCTTCAATTTGGCGAAATCATAACGGAGTTTCCGTTCAAGACGTACATCAGCCTTATCAGCGCTTGCTCTTAAAGCCATTATACGGCTTAAGCGTCGTTCTGTATGCACCCAGCGTATAGGCGCATTGTCTTCTTCGGAGGCCAGCTCTCCGTTGCCTAGGAGTACGGAGCCCCCCTGATCAGTGGAACTGGTACCCCATGACCTTACTTTACAAGCCTAGACCTATTTTAGTTTTGAGTAATCACATATGGCACCAGGTATATATCGCGTAATACCCTGCGCCCTTCGACCTCTTCAGGGGTAGCGGCGGCCGGGGCAACGATCCACGATGCCAAAGGTTGGCCCACAGTCTGTCGGAGACGCTCCTCCACACTGATAGAGGTGAAAAAATAGTCATTATGACTTTCAAGTGTCGCCATGATCTGAGATCTGCGCTAAGCGCTCTCCCGTTGTTGGAGAACCTGCTCTTGTTCTTCATCGAGAGGGTTCGTGATGATCGCTGACCCAATGCCGGGTGTCACTGCAGCACAGTTAGAGTATCCGCAGCCCTATGCTCGGGGAACGGATTAAGTACTTGCCTCGACATGTCGTCTCGTAAGGATGTGCTGGCTTTAAATTCGACATCACTGCCATAGTCCACTTCCTCCACCTCGATGCCGAGGAGGTTGAAAAGAGACGAAGACTCGTTTGGCATTTCCATATCTAACGCGTTGAACGACCGTGAGGTGTAATGTTTACCAATGGCCTCGATGAGGCAATGAATTAATTAACGTTATTTGGTAACGTCAGTTCGGTGAAAAGGGTGTAACGGGGTCACACTACCGTTACCGCCCGAAATGAATATACCTTGCACATGTGATATACAGCCTAAGTTTTATCTGTGATAATTGATGTGGTTGATAACCTCAATCATCTATTGATGACAGATTGATGTACCATCCATCAGTCTCTTAGGATACTGAAGATTACTATGATAATTAGGATAACCTCATTATTAGGTAGTTGTATGAGGTTTATTACAGATAAAACTTAGAAATGAAATGAAAATTCCCCTTTTGATCTAGTGTTGACATGTGTCTTGTTGAGATGCCAGCAGATCACTTCGAGTAAGGGCCTTATTGTGGCGAATTCTCTAGAGCACCTTGTGCGTACGAATCTGAGAGTCTTTAAGTCCCATGAAACAGAATAGAATCTCTTCGAGTTTGATGATTCTACGAGTGTTCGTAGACTAGTTATAAGAGCTAGGGACTATCTAAGTTTATAGGAACTTAGTTCTGTAGAACTAAGTGACTTCTAGAGTCGTAAAAGTCTTTCTCTGACTAAGAGCTGTGTAGCTCTGCTACACTCAGCCTGCGTCGGTAGTTCGGAATTCTCCCCTCGAAATCGGGAGATATCTTGACGAGCTTCCACCAGCTATTCGCGAAGAGAACGTTGTTCCCTCTAAGTTGCACAAAGGCAAACTCAGATCGTTCCTTTTACCGCTCCGATAGGAGAAGGTTCACAACATCAACCATATCCAGACGCCTGTTCCTTTCGTGTTCATGTTCCTCGCGCAACTCACACGTTATGCGATCAAGCTTACTCACAGCATCAATTTGATGGTGTAGATCAGTCATAGGATGTGTTATACTACCTCATCCATTCGTTGACGCGCGCGGTGGTGTAAAAGGACGTCGGACGAGTTACCACTTCTGGTGGCACGGCTATCTGCCGAAGGCGGATAGTTGAGAGCCTCGCTCTCAACTGATGGAGCTGATATGATATGCCTTTTCGAGCGGTTTACAGGGCATACGCGATGCCGAAGAAGGCTTATTCGAAAACGAACGCCCAGCGCGTTTGATGAGGTATTGAAAATTAGCAATTCCCTTTTACATCTCAGAAGAGGAGCGTACCCTCCACTAGGGGTCGTCCATGGAGTACGCTGCCTTGGGAGCTCGTGACAAGTTGTTCAAACAGCAGTGGAAAGCATACACCCAGGAGTGGCATGGTAGCTTGGCTTATCTTGACAATCTATGCAGTTTATAACGTGCACCGGAAGAGGTTCGCTTCTCAAAATGGCCTAGCGACACACTAATATGCCAAGCCCGACAGCGCGTTCAATGTCCCCGACATTTTTGAATAAGCGCGTTGCATTATTGGATAAGCGAGGGTCCATCACGTTTGTGATTTCTGCTGTACAATTGATGTTTAAAAACACATCGATAAAGAAATCATATTCAGAAAGCTGCTTGCACTAGAATCAAAGCCGTAAAAGCTTTAGTATTCGAATATTCCAAATTGATAACAATCGCTCATCGCCCCCAAAAGCGATCTAACACTCGCTGAGGAAGCAATTACTCCATTTCTCATGAGTGACACGCATGCTACTGAAATCCCTAGCTTCCTGTGTGGTATCAATACCGACATCATGATCAGCACGATCACCTTGACCGTGATCCAGCACTGCATCACCGTCATCATCATTGAGGTGGCCTAAGCCGCTGCCTTGCTCACTGTCGAGCTAACGACTCCGCCTTGGAGACGGAGGGTCCTGCTCGTCAGACGATCCGGAGATGACATGACGTTCAGCGAGAATCATGGCGCTTCGTAAGGCCAACTTAGTTGTCTCCAGTTTAGCTACTTCTGTCTCATTCTCAGCTTTTGCAGCCTTCTTCGAGTCGGTGTCGCCGTTCGACTCGACGGAGTGTATGAGATCAAGATCATATCCAAATTCAATTGGTGCATCACCGCTTGAGCAGCAACTGCTGCAGGGTCGAAGGCGGAAGCAGCAAACGAGTTGTCACCTGCTGATTGAGATTTCTTGTACTCTCCTGCAGCTGCTGCACGAATTCTCATAGCCGCACGCACGGCAGCTTTCTCCGCGCACCGCGTGGACTGATTAACCGTGCGATGAGAACAGCGAATGGATGGGTTGGACCCACAAGTGCTTCCCTGTCACAGCGTCACTCAATTGAGTCAATCAATCATCAGTAAGTAATTAATTTGACTGATGGTCAAGGGGGGTGTAACGGGGTGAGTCCGTTACATAATATTTTACACAGGGTAAATATCAAGTGTGAATATTATACTCATTAAGATATCAACTCTTACAATATTAACCTAACGTGTAATATTGTGATGCAGAAGTAATACACTGCTCATTGATTGATATATGACAATTATATCAACAAGTAAATCCGAGCCACGACCTAAGAACGCAACGAGTGGTGAGCAAATAATCACAATACATGTCTTTAAGACTTACTTTTCTGTTATATGTAACATATCCCATTTTAAAACAAATAAGATTCTTAAGGGCCTACCTTTCTGTTATAGTACCACAGCCCAATTTAGATCAAACTAATATTTTTTAGACTAATTGTATAGTATCTATAATACGGCCCACAGGACCCAACCGACGTTAATGAGACCACTAAACCATGCCACTGACACCACTAGCTAGTACGATTTTCTCTTGGATTGATAAATCATGGAAAATCTTTATGCCCACGCATCAGCAGAAGAGTACGAAGTCAAATGCGGAAGATCGTGATCCGTTGGGAACAGAAAGGGTGGAACGATCAAACATTTTGTCGATCACTGCGTACATGGGTGAAGCACACAAATAGAAAGGACAGGGTGTTCACAGTGCTAACACCTCGCGAACCTACTGCTCATTTCCATCATTGCCTTCTCCGGGTCCTTTTCCATAATTTTTACCAAGTATCGTGTCTACACCCATTACTAATATCATAAAGCATAGGTAAGACGTCCATTACGTGTCAAGAACTAAGTTTTGCGTGAATTGTGTTTATGCGTGAGTATCGTTTATGATATTGATTTTGTAGCAGTCATGCTTGTCTGTAGTGCGAGCAGAATATAAGCATCGGTTTAACATACGTAGCTAGCTTCCTATCAGACAAACAAAATAAAAAGACCAAGTGTTGATGGCTCGCCCAAATCGTATGTAATGCTTGAAGAACATTGAGTTTCGGCTACTAATATGTACAATGCAGATAGTATTAGCACAATGTTCATGGTTATATTACCCTCAAATAGAGATGCAATGTGAAGTGACTCTAATTCGGATTATCTTCTTTAAGGCTGTCTATGCGGCTCTGAAAAGTATGTTTTCTTTCTTCTTCTTGTCGAGATGGCGCGCTTTGTGTCTATCAAACGACACAGCATCTCCAGCACGCGTTCGGGAGTGCCCATAGCAATCGGAAAATAATCCCCCCAAGATGCTTCGCTTGTTCACTTGCTCGATATGTTTGCCAATTCCTTTGGTCCCACGACATTCGACCAACGATAAGGACCTGAGCGATCATCGAAGAAAAAGCACCAGCTAGACTAGAGAGCATCTAGACATATACGTAAAAACGTTATAGAGTTACTTTATTACCTTGACACAGCGCAGCGCAGACGAGCAGATCATAATGTGGTGAAGTGCGTTCGAAAAATATAATGGATCCAGAGACTATCGGGACGAAGGGACAAGGGAATACTTTCAAGGAAAGGGCTCCTGGGAGAAGAAGTCACGAAAGTGGTTAGACCCTCGGGGAAGTGAGACTCGCAGAACAAATCAAGGAGAGAACCGTGGCTTGATTCCTGGTTAAGCGGCCCGAAAGAAAATGACTAAAAATTTCATTGGGGGCCGGTCGCAAAAAGATTACCGGGTCTTTATTTGAAAGGCGATCCCTCAGAAAGATATATCCTTCATGGTAGGGAAAAATCCCCTCAGAGGGAAAACCTGGCCTCTAATCCGGAAAACCTCATCCCCTCAAAGGTTGGCCTTGTGGTCCCCTCACCACCTGACCGAGGCCCTTTCAGAATTCGGGGTGGTTTCTAACCCGGTCACACAAGGAGCCCAGAGCCCCAGGGAGGGGATACGGTAGGGGAGTGGAAGGGATAGGAAGAAAATAAAATAAATACTCATTCGGCATTCTAGGGGACACAACCTTCGTGGGCGTTAAGGAAACTGGGAAAGTTCCGCCCCGCCCGGTTCGGGAAAGGGAAGGATTTTCCCCCCCTCGTCAAAAACGGTGCGAAGGAAAAAATCAAGGGGAAAAAAAAGCCCCAGAAATTTTTTGGCCGGGGGTTCCGCCGAAAAAAACCCCCCC